>LBNU01016215.1:12908-29561 GCA_014162995.1 Artemisia annua
AAATTATGATCCATATGTTTGTATAATATATCAAGTTAAACAAGAAACGTGTACCTTGTTTATACAAAATGATCAAGAAACATATATAACCAAGAAGTGGCTATACGCTTAGGTTGACTCACACTCAGAGGATACCGACCTGGCGTAACTAACACAAGTGATTCTCCCTATCAAACCCTAATCGATGGTGTGAAGGTATTAAAAAGATCAAGAAGGTGATTCTATGCAGTTAGAAAATTACTTGCAGTTCAAGGAGAGCACGAACCAGTAAGTAATTTTGTAAACACACTTCTTATGTGTTTGCTTAGATTACATATCTGATTAGGAGATCTAGATATTAGGGTTTTGGTCTGCGTAGTTTTTACTTGTATATTTTTTGTTGTGCATATTTTATAGAATATGCGGATGACCACCACTAGTAAGCTATTAAATAAAATGGTAAATATTTGATGTCTTAGTTTTTGTAATATCACACTAGACTTAGAATCAAATGAGAAGAAACCTTAAAATGAGAAGGATGAAAAATAACTATAATTATGTATTAAAGATGCATCAATTTGAATTAGATGCATCTTTAATCTTTTAGATCCGCTATAATATATTTTCTAGCTAAAAATTATATGTATATACATATATTATATGCATTTCATCAAGTTAGAAGAATCTTATGTATGTTTCGTCATTTGTGGGTCAATTTTTTTGCTAGTACTACTTTGCATATTTTCACTTCAAAATCACTTTCGAAACTAATTTGGATTCATATAAATGAATAAAGATGCAGCTAACTCAAGTCGATGCATTTCAAATATGTTGTTATAATTATTTTTTATTCTTCTCGTTTCAAGTTTTTTTCTCACTGAATCCTTACCCTATGACACTAAAGTAAGTCACGTTAAAATAAATTTTATCTCGAGTCAAAAATGCAAATTTCCTATAGTATTTACAATCTCTCACAATTACATCAATCACTTGCAATATTGTCTGTGACAAACTTGAACCCATAACTTTTTTGTTAGAATATTAACTTTCTCACAAGTACCGCAAAGTCAAATAATACCCTAGATAGTAATAGTCCCGGTTAATAGATTTTTTGAATACAAATCTCAGTCACCTAAGTAAAACACACAAATAGACATACAGTTATGCACACAAAGAAAGTGTATTACACACATACACATTCCACCAACTTTCTGAGCCCTTATTCATGGTGGCATTAAATCTTACATTGCTAACATTAATATTGAGAGGTAAATAACAGCCTAGTTTCTTTTTTAGTAATAACATCTTCCCAGACCATAAAGCCTTTTCTTTTTACCTCCTATAATCTAACCTATTAGTAATTTACTGACGACCCCATCCCACTCTACACCCTCTATAAATTTCCATGCAACAAAAAACTATTCATAACAACCCAAGTATACAAACTATTATTGCAAAACGTTGATAACCAGCTAGCAACACTGACCAAAGTACGTTTACCAAATAAATGGAGATAGAAGTGGCAGTGGGTGAGGTGACAAGGTCTATAGAGGATGGTAGAGTTGAATATGAGATGGATGGTGGTGATGGTCATCGTGGTGCTTACTTAGTATGGGAAAACTTAACGGTGGTGCTACCAAATAGTAGTAATAGCAGTAAACCAACGAAGAGGATACTAAATGGGCTGACTGGTTTCGCACAACCTTCACGGATTATGGCTATCATGGGTCCTTCTGGCTCGGGGAAATCTACACTGCTTGATTCTTTGGCAGGTATGTAATTTAGTTATATTTGTAGGCAAATGAAAAATTTTTACTGTTTTTGTGCAACTTCATAGCTACAATTATTATCTCGGTTTATCTATGACAACTATGCAGATTCTCTATAGATTTCACTTCATTTTGACTACATAATTTTCTAGAATACCTTTTTTTTTCTTCTAACATATAAGATAGGACGTATACATGTTGTAGTATTGAATGATAAGAATATTTATTTTAATAATAAACTATTTTTAAAGCTTAACATTGTATTATGTTAGTAACACGTCAATATACCTTATAATATTTAAATTCATTTTCCTATTTTTTCGCTATTTTATAAACATTTTGAAACTTTAAGAATGAATGTCACACAAATCAAATGCTTTTGATTTTTAAAGTTAAAATAAACTAAAGAGAATATAACCTGTTTCTAGTGTTTTGAGCTTTGCGTGCCAAATAAACATGAGACACCAACCCAATACATGACAAAAATAAGCAACATTTTATTTTTTATAAATTTTTTCTTGAACTCCACATAATATACGTTACAAATCTGAAAATAATGTATATTATTTTTTTTTCCTTTAAACATCATTCATGGTCAATTGGTCATAGACTGGCCGGGACGAGCATAATCATTTATATTCGGCCTCTTTAACTAATATTCGGCCTCTATAATAATCTCGTTTCATTGTCCTGCAATTAATTTGGACCCATATTTCCCTATAATATAGGACATTCCAATACAAATAAATGTTTTTTTTTTTTTTTTTTTTTTTTTTTTTTTTTAATATGACAAACTTGAAAAACCATTTTGTTTTTGGCAAGTGTTAAACTCATAAAACATAAATTTGCGAATTAACAATAATTTCCAATAATGAGATTTAAAAGAGTTGGTTTAAGCTTCAATAATGGTTTGAGTGTGCTTTCTGCTCGACTAGCTTTACCTAACTATAACTATACATCAATAAGACAATAACACATTAAAATCATCCATAACTAGTTTGATTCTAATATGTAGTTTATTAGTTTGGGTGCAAATAATTTTTGTTCTACTTTGTTTCTTGAGTATCGAATTTCAAACTAGTTGAATCAAAATGTTGCTCGCTTGTTTGGCTTCCGACCAAGCACGGTAAATTATTTGCTTGTAGGGTAAAATAAATAATATACCACGGTTGGCGACAAATTTAACATTTTACGATTGAAAAACCAGTCACATCAAATTGTAAATGCACATGTTTAGTTTTAACAACTGTTGGTACCTGATCATACATTAATGTCCTTTGAAATTTCATGCTATACATGTATGACAATAAGACAATTAATCATCTACATTCTACATTAGTAGTTAGATACAAGTGATGTGCTTTTAATAAATGAGTTTTGAGTACTGACCAAAACTACTTAATAGACAGATGAGAGGTAGCTGCTAATGTTTACTACAGGCAGCAGAGTGGTGGTTTGAGCTCATGGTTGGTCGGTAGACCTCATTCATTACCGTTCTAACAAACCGATTTTATATTAGTTTGTAAAATATACTGAAAAACATAATTTTCGCAAAGATAATAAAGAACATTACTTTAGAAGTGGTAATTTGTTTTAAGCCGAAACTTAGAATAGGTTTTGCCAGATTTCTTTTTTTTTTAGAAAGGCAGCAATTATATTAAAATGCAAAAAAACAATACAAAGAAACGGCATTCCTCCTCTCCAACAAGACGCTTAAAGAGAAGGAACCCGAAACAAGCAAAAGCCAACATAAAACTAAAAGGTTAACACTACTTCAAGTCTTCAATGCAAAAAGTTGTATAGCTTTTTGTTGTTGCCACAATGCTACATATATTCTTTTTCTCATTAACTCTAACTCATCAGAAACCAACAACTTCGAGGCACAAAGCTTTTGCGAAAACTTTCTCTCGACATTGATATCAAAATTCAAAAGTAAAAGGAAAAATGAATTCTGAAATAAAATACAAATATACGACAAGCTCCAACCACTTGACCTTTGCCAAGTTATTGCTTCAATTGGTTTGAAAAGTCATTACGTGCCATGCTAAAATGCTTTTGATTAAGTTTTTAGAACAATGAAATGTTTTTTTTAAGCGTTCCATTACATATGCTCTTAAAGATTAGACCATAACATTTAAAAGCTTTTGATAGAGTTGGTTTACGAAAACAACCGTTCGGAAAAGGATTGTGAAACAGTAAAACTATACCGTTTCACAATTCTTTTTTTCTTTTTCCTTGAGATAGATTGACTTTTGGAGCTTAAATTTTCCTTCAACAATATGCCCTT
This sequence comes from Artemisia annua, assembly GCA_014162995.1. Classification (NCBI taxonomy): domain Eukaryota; kingdom Viridiplantae; phylum Streptophyta; class Magnoliopsida; order Asterales; family Asteraceae; genus Artemisia; species Artemisia annua. The sequence continues at coordinate 16,944 of LBNU01016215.1, forward strand.
GAATTTACAGATTTACATACAGTCGACGATATGATTTAACTCGACTGACTATTTTAACTGCTTATTAAATGCCTTTATTTCATATTTATTATTGGGCAACACAAATGCCATACTATTTGGGTAACACAAATGCCATAGTATAGTCATTTCCATCATATCGTTTGGCCTCTTTGTTTTTATATGATCTAATTTATTACAGTCAAAGTAACCATGCGCTGTATATTTTATACAGTTGGCATCATCTCGTTTATTGTTTATTGAATTGGCTAGGTGAGATAACATAATGCGACATTCAATGATAATGTATATATATAGCAAAGATAGTAAATATGTCCACATGGTACAGTAAGATGAAACCTTGTAACAGTCTAGTGGTTACGAAAATATTAAATACCGTACCTCAGTTATATGAAGGAAAAATTACATGTTAACTTTTACATGGTATGCCATTGGTATACATGTACGAATAATAGGATTTGCTTATTAAGATCGTGGCATAGAGTTACGAACTTACGATATACTTGCATGGTATGCCGTTGATAGGGTTACGGTCATTCGACATGGTCCCATTTTTCCTTAAAAGTGATTCTGCTTAAATATCTGTAGTTTGAACCGTAGAGTACCTATAACCAAGTCATAGATGTAGCATATAAAAGAGAGAAAAAAAAAATAAATAAATAAAAATAAAAGAGAGAAAAAAAAAAGAAAAAAAGTACCACAAATAAATAGTTGTACTTGTGTTTTATAGTACTAATTGATTGTCATTAATAAGATAGTGATTGAACTAGTTGTATATTCTCAAATCTCACTTGTGGTAATACTAGCGTTTATTTATTTATTTATTTTTTTTTTAATTATTTTTTTTTTCACTTTGTTAAAACTTATAGTAATTAAAAGTTATCTTTTTGGCCAACCAAAAAGGTATATTTTTCACTCACCATTCTTATTTTTTGCATGTCAATTTTATTAAACAACTACCAAGAGATTAGTTAAAAAGTACGAGAACAAATAGTTCATACCAGATTTTCTTGGATCCAAAATTCATTCGTTCCGATTGGATATCCAAGAGTATATAGGAACTTGATTTCGTCGGCTAAAATGCCTATCCTCTAAAGTTTCACTTCAAAACAAACACAATTTCTATACCTAATTAGTTCATTTCTTAAACACCACATCTAAAAAAAAGTTTTCTTTGAATTATACCCCAAGTTTTATTATTTAGTAAAGTGTAGGGTAAGAAATGAAAATAAACTCAAGGGACTAACTTCACCAAATAGCTAAACTTCTCGTAAAAACGGTTCGGGGCTCAAACGACATAGCAAACGGACTCGAAAAATTACGAAACTTGCGCCATTGTTCACGAAATAGTTTTTCCAATAAAATCAAGCATAAACTTCAGAGTTTTTCTCAAACTCAAAATAAATCAAATAATTTGGCAAATGAAACAAATTCGAGTTTCCTAGGTTGTGCTGAGTAAATTAAGGAATAAATTCTCGTTCCTAATATATCTCACGCTTCTCAAATCCAATTTAACATGCATTAAAGTTTTAAAAGTGGTTCAGGCATGAAAATAGAAGTTTGGCTAGAAATGGGTTTTAGGAAAAGTACCAGGTGTTATACGAAACAACTTGAACGACACAACTTAACACACGACAAAGACCATAACAAACATCGCTCATTCATTTTTTTTTACTGCTACTTCCGAGTTTGCTAGAACCTGCACTACCATTCCCCTCCTTTTCCTTCTTTTGCTTAATGAAATGTTCAAACAAAGCTTCAAGATTTGTTATCCTCATTCCCAGTTCATCAACTTTTGATAACTTGNCTAGAAATGGGTTTTAGGAAAAGTACCAGGTGTTACAGACGTCGCTCAAAGTTCAGAAGCCCAATAATATATCATCATGAATCAATATAACCCCGTCAACAAGTCCAAATCAATCCACTTCAACAATCTACAACATCCGGGTCCGACTACGGTACCCAACTAACCTATCTCCGTCATTCTAATCGCCGTATCAAAACCATTGCCGAGACCACGAGGGTCTCGGCCTCCTTATTACTCCTTCGGGCACAAACAAAAATAAAAACAACAATATTAGCAACAAGTAACACAATAATAATAAACCAAGATTGTTGTCGGACCCTTGGGGTCTCGGCTCACCAGATACGAGCCACAAAAACAACCCGAGGACCCATGGGGGTCTCGGCTAGCTCTCATCGAGCCAAAACCAACCAAACGGAACCTCAAGGTTCTCCGTACCACCAAACAAACAACCATATCCAAGATTCGCCACTAAAATTAAATCAAACCTTATAATATGCAACCAAATAATCTCGTTATTGACACCATGAGACCAAAACCATCGCTAAAACCACATAAACTCAAAATATCACAAGCCGAGAGCTTATGCTCTCGGTTCCCACTTGACACCCACAAGAAAATCACAAACCCGGATACCAAACTCTTAGTAAATCACGTTTTATATATAAACCCACATATATTTCACGTTTTTAATCAAAACCTAACCGGAAAAATTAATACTCGTGACCCTTGGTCATGTTTTTGCCATTACTGAGTCACAAACACGGTGTGACTCAGTCTTACCTTCGGTTACACAAGAAAAGAACACGAGGGCTTTGAGCAAAACACGAAAATATGGCGCGTTTGGTGATTCACGAAGTCAAAAACACGAGTTTAGGGCGCGTGTAGTAGTGGATCTAATAGATCTAGTGATGGGGAGTCGATTGGTGGTGGTCGTGTGGTGTGGTGGCCGGCGGTGGCGCTGTGGTGGCCGGATAATAGGGGCGGCTAGGGTTTGGTTTAGAGAGAGAGAGATGAAGGTGAATAAGGTTGTGTTTGTGTTGTGTGTTCCAGGTTCAACACAAGGACCATTTAGTAGTTAACTCTTTAAAAAAAATAATTATTATTAATGGAAGGGGGCGGCTAGTCATAAAACACAAGGATCATTCCCGTAAACTTTTCAAAGTAACTCGACACCCTCATCCCGAACTCAAACTCATTTTCAAAATTCCTCAACACGTGTTTACCCACACACCATCATTTTAAAAATCGTTTTTCCACGAATAATTATCACAAACACGTTCATTAAATATAAAGACATAACCGTTAACAAAATTTCCAAATTATTAGGTTTCCTAGTGCCGAAGTCAACGTAGTGCCTAATAAACATAATAAATAACATTCACAACATATATCTCATATAAAATTCACGATACGAATAAAACCCCAATAAAATTCACATAATCAAGTCACAAATTCAAAATAGACATAATTGAATAGAAATAAATTCCAAACATTTTCATATCGTTAAATTTCAAAGTAATGCGGATTTTTGAAAATAGCTCCCTAATTTGCCAGTTGTCACATCAAGGAATAATGGCGTCAGCACCATTTTTTCACCAAATTGTAGATCTTTTCGTCCCAATTCCGTGGCCTCTTGAATCACCTAAATCCGAGTTCGTATGAAGATTTTATGGCCAAAACAGTGACAGCTACTCCGCGCGCAAATTGTGATTGTCTTGATTAACTTGTGACGGTTTCACTAGGGTTTCTCCTCGTACAAGAATACTTTGACGTCGTCACTTTATATCTTCTGATTCCTGACGCCGTCACCTTAAAGGTCTTCTGGGCCGTCTCTTGTTAACTTAAGGCCAGAAGGCATCACTTCCATTGTACCTGACGCCGTCAGGTACAAACTTCAAACTTTTTTTTCTGGGGCGTCATGTGTAAAATTCCATCGCTTTCATCTTCAAGTGACGGCGTCAGCATCCAAAACCTGACGCCGTCAGGTGTAAAATCCTGACTTTCCTTGGTCTTTTTGTTTTCTTAATTCTTGAGCATAAAAACGTCCAAAAAGCTCCAAAATGCTTCATATTCCAGAAATCACGTCCCAAGTACCTAAAATGAGAAAAGAAACGATTTGAGGCAATATTTGATCATAAAATCACGATTTAGGGCTTAAATGACCTCCTAAAAGCGTAACAAATATTTCCTTATCACGTGCACATATCAACCAAACACATACCTCACCGATCCATTTTAATGATAAAAAACTTATATATTCATATTACTCTATATAATTGGTGATTCTTGTTAGACCCAAAACCAAGTTTTAAGTATTAAATAATGAAAATGTCACTGGAATAGTTTGACTAAGACTTTTATGAGTCGGGATACTCGATATCATTGGTTAGTCAATGAAAGTTAAATTGTAGTCAAACCCGATAGTCAAACTAATAGTCAAAAAAGATGTAATATGGTTATAGAAAGATTGATGTGTCTCAAATATAAGAGATATAGACTTAAGGGACTAAGGTTGTCAAATGGTAAATGTGTTATAAAAGTTAATGTGGCTAAAATAGAAGCAAAGAGACTTGAGGGATCAAATATGCCAATTGGTGACATTACTTTGATATGAAGAAAGCTTCATATACTTATCCAGGATTATCAAAATGTTCCTGAATATGAGAGTGTGTGTGTATGTCGGTTTTATAAGAAAAAAATGGAGGAAAGAACAAGTTTGATGATCTTAGAAGAAAAAGATTAGAATTCCAATTCAAGGGTTAAGTATTGTGAGGATTATGGTTAAGGAACAAGGATGAAGATGATGATTTTCTTAGTAATTATAGCCATGGAAGCCAAGGATGCAAAAGAAGAAGTTAATGATGTTATGATGTTATAATGATTATGGTGGGTTATCTTAGCTTGGATTGCTAAGGATCTTATAGAAGTGTTATGCTTGGATTAAAGCTTAGATTTGGAAGTGCGGGTTGAAAGTGTATTCAAACGTGCTTAGGAGCTTAGTATTAATTAGTACCGAGCTCAATTAAAGGTTGAACCCCCAAAGTGTCGTAAAATGTTTTGTAAAAGATGTTGTTAAGTGTCAAAGTTCAGGTTTTTATTATTATAGTAAAGGTCATGTGTGTTGTATAAGAGTTGTATGTAAAATGGGTCAAAAAGGGATGTTTGGCAAAACACCTGTAGCTTTGTAAAGTATATGTTTACATGTCTATTAGACCAAGTATAATGATGAAAATGGTGATTATAATATCTTTTGGTTAAGTGTCGGGCTTTGGAAGTCGAAGTTTGGGTCAAATATGCAAGTCGGAATGTAATGTGCAGGTCAGAGGCATTTAGCCGGCGGCTGGGGACCTTAGCCTGCGGCTAAAGGCCTCATAACGACTTTAGCCGGCGGCTGGGTACATTTTCATTTTTATACGTTTTCGTCCATTTTTATACGTTTGTGTTAATTTTTACATGTTTTCATTCGTTTTTATATGTTTTCTTACGTTTTCATACTTTTTTATCCGTCTTCGTCTGATTTTATCCGTTTTATACGCTTTTTGTATGTTTTTGTCTGTTTTTATATGTATGCTTCCGTTTTTATACGCTTTCGTCCGTCTTATACGGATTTCGTCTTTTTTACACAGTTTCATCCGTTTTTATATGTTTTCGTCCGTTTTTATACGTTTTCTTATGTTTTTTATACGTTTCATCCGTTTTTATATACTTCTATATGTTTTCATCTGTTTTTATACGTTTTCGTCTGTTTTTATACATTTTTATCCGTTTTTATATGTTTTCGTTCATTTTTATAACGAGCGTACAATAACGTAAAAAAATATAAGAAATCGATAAAAAACGTATAAAATCGATGAAATAGGATAACAACGGATAAAAACGTAAGAAAACGGATGAAAACGTATAAAAATAGATGAAAACATATAAAAACGAACGAAAACGTATAAAGACGGCTAAAATCGGATAAAACATAAGAAAGTTTATAAAAACGGACGCAAACGTACACAAATATATAAAAACGGACAAAAAACGTATAAAAATGTATAAAAATGGACGAAAACATATAAAAGCTAATGAATACGTATAAAAACGATCAAAACGGATAAAACGTAAGAAAACGTATAAAAACAGATGAAAACGTGTATAAACGGACGATAACCTGGCGTAAAGGTAATTTTTTTTCCGAAATTTGAACAAAGTTTAGGTTTTAGTACCTTAAATTATTAAAAATAAAGTTGAGTACCTCAATTAGATATTGAAAGTAAATTGAATACCTTTTTAAGTATTTGGCCCTAAAAAAACAAGCCAATTACAAACACGTATATTTTTATGTAAAACTCTTATGTTAAGTATAGAAAGTTAGTTTAAACGAGTTAACCAATAGAATTAAAAAAAACAAAGATAATTATACAAATTACCATAAGAAGCTCATGACATCACTGTTGGTGTTTAGGGTTCAAAACGGTTTTACATGCAATTATTCAAATAATATATTGATCAAAGATAGTGGAAACTTATAAAACCTAAATTATGATCCATATGTTTGTATAATATATCAAGTTAAACAAGAAACGTGTACCTTGTTTATACAAAATGATCAAGAAACATATATAACCAAGAAGTGGCTATACGCTTAGGTTGACTCACACTCAGAGGATACCGACATGGCGTAACTAACACAAGTGATTCTCCCCATCAAACCCTAATCGATGGTGTGAAGGTATTAAAAAGATCAAGAAGGTGATTCTATGCAGTTAGAAAATTACTTGCAGTTCAAGGAGAGCACGAACCAGTAAGTAATTTTGTAAACACACTTCTTATGTGTTTTATATCTGATTAGGAGATCTAGATATTAGGGTTTTGGTCTGCATAGTTTTTACTTGTATATTTTTTGTTGTGCATATTTTATAGAATATGCGGATGACCACCACTAGTAAGCTATTAAATAAAATGGTAAATATGGTAAATATTTGATGTCCTAGTTTTTGTAATATCACACTAGACTTAGAATCAAATGAGAAGAAACCTTAAAATGAGAATGATGAAAAATAACTATAATTATGCATTAGAGATGCATCAATTTGAATTAGATACATCTTTAATCTTTTAGATCCGCTATAATATATTTTCTAGCTAAAAATTATATGTATATACATATATTATATGCATTTCATCAAGTTAGAAGAATCTTATGTATGTTTCGTCATTTGTGGGTCAATTTTTTTGCTAGTACTACTTTGCATATTTTCACTTCAAAATCACTTTCGAAACTAATTTGGATTCATATAAATGAATAAAGATGCAGCTAACTCAAGTCGATGCATTTCAAATATGTTGTTATAATTATTTCTTATTCTTCTCGTTTCAAGTTTTTTTTTCTCACTGGATCCTTACCCTATGACACTAAAGTAAGTCACGTTAAAATAAACTAGTTATAATACCCGTGCACGCACGGGGTTTTTCAGGAAAAATTTAATTATATAGTATTATCGTTTAAAAACAGAAAATCTTATTCATATTTTAAAAGGTTAGAGTATCAACATGTGCGAAAGTAAGAAAAATAGTTAGCAGAAATTGTAAATATAACCGTGGCATCGACCTTGTATTGGATTATTAGTGTGTCTCCTTATAATGTTATTTGGTCAAAGGTTCTTTAATCACATGGGTTTACACATAAATCAAATTTATTATAAAATTTTTGCTTACTATATGGACATATAAGAATTTAACCGTGAAAATTGTGATATAAGTACAATTAATAAGTATGCATCAGTCTTTCATTATGTATTAATATCAATTAACATTTTGTAAAAAATTTATTATATGAAAGATTTAACTTTGTTTAACTGACATAATGTTAATGTTGAGGTTGATGTTGTTGTTTAACTTTAACTATTAATATCATGTTGTACGTGCGAGTTTAGTAGCACATAATGAGCGTTGATGAAGTTAAAATATACCCCGTAAAGTTTTTAAAAAATGTTTTTCCGGATATCCGTATATAAACTTTAAATAATAATTACACGAGTCGTTATAAGTACAATTGCATATATTTATTTTCATATCACAGTAACTCGTACTTACCATTTGATATTTATATTACCGTTAATAATAATTTAACTGTATTTAATTTTCAAACCCGTGTACGTATAGATTAAACTTTTAAATAGGATAACATGAGTTCTTATTTATATTAAACGTACATAGTAAAAGATATTTTAATAAATGAAAGTTTAAAACTATTATTTATTTTAAAAGTTAACGTATATTAAAACTAATTCGTACATTTATAAAATTTTGTAAGTTTAATAGATGAAAGTCTTAAACCAATACTAATACTTTTGTAAGTGTAAACAAAGTTCATATTATAAAGTGTAGGGGGTATAAATAATAAGAGTTTATTTGTTTATTATCTAAAGTTATCAAAAAACATGGAGATTTATAATTTTACACTTAACTCTATATAATACAGAATATTTAAAATTCAACCACTTATGTTTTATTAATTACCTCCTCTTTTTTTAAGTTTTTATTTTCATAAATTTGACACATATATTTTTATGTGTTTTTTTAATCAGTTAAATTCTCCACCAAATTTATTAAAGTTTGACCAAAATCAATTCAATTTTGACTTTTTATTGGCCAATCATATTGCTCGATTTCGCCTATGTGTCAAAATCGAGCTTTCCTATTGGCCCAATTTTTTTTCCACTAAGATTGTTCTCTAAAAAAACTCCGAAATGATGTAATTCTTTTATTATATAAAAGATTTTATCTCGAGTCAAAAATGCAAATTTCCTATAGTATTTACAATCTCTCACAATTACATCAATCACTTGCAATATTGTCTGTGACAAACTTGAACCCATAACTTTTTTGTTAGAATATTAACTTTCTCACAAGTACCGCAAAGTCAAATAATACCCTAGATAGTAATAGTCCCGGTTAATAGATTTTTTGAATACAAATCTCAGTCACCTAAGTAAAACACACAAATAGACATACAGTTATGCACACAAAGAAAGTGTATTACACACATACACATTCCACCAACTTTCTGAGCCCTTATTCATGGTGGCATTAAATCTTACATTGCTAACATTAATATTGAGAGGTAAATAACAGCCTAGTTTCTTTTTTAGTAATAACATCTTCCCAGACCATAAAGCCTTTTCTTTTTACCTCCTATAATCTAACCTATTAGTAATTTACTGACTACCCCATCCCACTCTACACCCTCTATAAATTTCCATGCAACAAAAAACTATTCATAACAACCCAAGTATACAAACTATTATTGCAAAACGTTGATAACCAGCTAGCAACACTGACCAAAGTACGTTTACCAAATAAATGGAGATAGAAGTGGCAGTGGGTGAGGTGACAAGGTCTATAGAGGATGGTAGAGTTGAATATGAGATGGATGGTGGTGATGGTCATCGTGGTGCTTACTTAGTATGGGAAAACTTAACGGTGGTGCTACCAAATAGTAGTAATAGCAGTAAACCAACGAAGAGGATACTAAATGGGCTGACTGGTTTCGCACAACCTTCACGGATTATGGCTATCATGGGTCCTTCTGGCTCGGGGAAATCTACACTGCTTGATTCTTTGGCAGGTATGTAATTTAGTTATATTTGTAGGCAAATGAAAAATTTTTACTGTTTTTGTGCAACTTCATAGCTACAATTATTATCTCGGTTTATCTATGACAACTATGCAGATTCTCTATAGATTTCACTTCATTTTGACTACATAATTTTCTAGAATACCATTTTTTTTTTTTTCTAACATATGTTCAAATCTAAGATAGGACGTATACGTATACATGTTTTAGTATTGAATGATAAGCATATTTATTTTAATAATAAACTATTTTAAAAGCTTAAAATTCTATTATGTAGTAGCACATCAATATACCTTATAATATATAAATTCATTTTCCTATCTTTTCGCTATTTTATAAACAGATTGAAACTTTAGGAATGAATGTCACATAAATCAAATGCTTTTGATTTTTAAAGTTAAAATAAACTAAAGAGAATATAACCTGTGAAGTAGTTCTAGTGTTTTGAACTTTGCGTGCCAAATAAACATGAGACACCAACCCTATACATGACAAAAATAAGCAACATTTTATTTTTTATAAATTTTTTCTTGAACTCCACATAATATACGTTACAAATCTGAAAATAATGTATATTATTTTTTTGTTCCTTTAAACATCATTCATGGTCAATTGGTCATACACTGGGACGAGCATAACGATTTATATTCTGCCCCTTTTAACTTATATTCGGCCCCTTTAACTTATATTCGGCCTCTATAATAATCTCGTTTCATTGTCTTGCAATTAATTTGGACCCATATTTCCCTATAACATTGGACATTCCAATACTAATATTTTCTTTTCATTATTCATTATTTTTTATTTTTTTTTTTGAAAAATCATTTGCGAAATTAAGAATAATTTCAAATAATGAGATTTAAAAGAGTTGGTTTAACAGCTTCAATTAATGGTTTGAATGTGCTTTCTGCTCGACTAGCTTTACCTAACTATAACAATACATCAATAAGACAATTAATAACATATTAAAATCATCCATAATTAACTAGTTTGATTCTAATATGTAGTTTATTAGTTTGGGTTCAAATAATTTTTGCTCTACTTTGTTTCTTAAGTATCGAATTTCAAACTAGTTGAATCAAAATGTTGTTCGCTTGTTTGGCTTCCGAGCAAGCACGGTAAATTATTTGCTTGTAGGGTAAAATAAATATACCACGGTTGGCACAAATCTAACATTTTACGATGAAACAGGTCACATCAAATTGTAAATGCACATGTTTAGTTTTAACAACTGTTGGTACCTGATCAATTGATCATACATTAATGTCCTTTGAAATTTCATGCTATACATGTATGACAATAAGCTATACATGTATGACAATAAGACAATTAATCATCTACATTCTACATTAGTAGTTAGATACAAGTGATGTGCTTTTAATAAATGAGTTTTAAGTACTGACCAAAACTACTTAATAGACAGATGAGAGGTAGCTGCTAATGTTTACTACAGGCAGCAGAGTGGTGGTTTGAGCTCATGGTTGGTCGGTAGACCTCATTCATTACCGTTCTAACAAACCGATTTTATATTAGTTTGTAAAATATATTGAAAAACATAATTTTCGCAAAGATAATAAAGAACATTACTTTAGAAGTGGTAATTTGTTTTAAGCTGAAACTTAGAATAGGTTTTGCCAGATTTCTTTTTTTTTTCTTAGAAAGGCAGCAATTATATTAAAACGCAAAAAAACAATACAAAGAAACGGCATTCCTCATCTCCAACAAGACACTAAAAGAGAAGGAACCCGAAACAAGCAAAAGCCAACATAAAACTAAAAGGTTAACACTACCTCAAATCTTCAATGCAAAAAGTTGTATAGCTTTTTGTTGTTGCCACAATGCTACATATATTCTTTTTCTCATTAACTCTAACTCATCAGAAACCAACAACTTCGAGGCACAAAGCTTTTGCGAAAACTTTCTCACGACATTGATATCAAAATTCAAAAGTAAAAGGAAAAATGAATTCTGAAATAAAATACAAATATACGACAAGCTCCAACCACTTGACCTTTGCCAACTTATTGCTTCAAGTGGTTTGAAAAGTCATTACGTGCCATGCTAAAATGCTTTTGATTAACTTTTTAGAACAATGAAAAGTTTTTGTTTAAGCGTTCCATTACATATATATGCTCTTAAAGATTAGACCATAACATTTAAAAGCTTTTGATAGAGTTGGTTTACGAAAACAACCGTTTGGATAAGGATTGTGAAACAGTAACACTATACCGTTAGATTGACGTAGAGAGTTTTGAGAGCTTAAATTTTACTTCAACAACATGCTGCCCTTGAATTTACAGATTTACATACAGTAAACGATATGATTTAACTCGACTGACTATTTTAACTGCTTAATAAATGCCTTTATTTCATATTTATTATTGGGTAACACAAGTGCCATACTATTGGGGTAACACAAATGCCATAGTATAGTCATTTCCATCATATCGTTTGGCCTCTTTGTTTTTATATGATCTAATTTATTACAGTCAAAGTAACCATGCGCTGTATATTTTATACAGTTGGCATCATCTCGATTATTGTTTATTGAATTGGCTAGGTGAGATAACATAATGCGACATTCAATGATAATGTATATATATAGCAAAGATAGTAAATATGTCCACATGGTACAGTAAGATGAAACCTTGTAACAGTCTAGTGGTTACGAAAATATTAAATACCGTACCTCAGTTATATGAAGGAAAAATTACATGTTAACTTTTACATGGTATGCCATTGGTATACATGTACGAATAATAGGATTTGCTTATTAAGATCGTGGCATAGAGTTACGAACTTACGATATACTTGCATGGTATGCCGTTGATAGGGTTACGGTCATTCGACATGGTCCCATTTTTCCTTAAAAGTGATTCTGCTTAAATATCTGTAGTTTGAACCGTAGAGTACCTATAACCAAGTCATAGATGTAGCATATAAAAGAAAAAAAATAAAAAGAAAAAAGTACCACAAATAAATAAGTTGTACTTGTGTTTTGTAGTAATTGATTGTCATTAATAAGATAGTGATTGAACTAGTTGTATATTCTCAAATCTCACTTGTGGTACTCCGTAATACTTAGCCTTTTTTTTTTTTTTTTTTTTTTTTTTTTTTTTTTTTTTTTTTTTTTTTTTTTTTTTTTTTTTTTTTTTTTTTTTTTTTTTTT
>LBNU01016215.1:29570-44884 GCA_014162995.1 Artemisia annua
TCTCCTTAGGGGATAACCCCACTCCTATTCCCGATTCGCCTGATATCATTAGAGCTTGTGGTTCCCAAGTGAGGACTTCCCGGTCGGTCACCCAAACCGGTACTACTCTCACTTGGGCTCGCTTAACTACTTAAGCCTTTACCACTAGACCACAAGCCCCATGATACTCAGTGAATCTTCTTTTACTTATGGCAACTCTTTTACCGTTTTAACAAAGGGTGATGTTACCTTTTACTTCTTCTATTTATAGTATAAAGCATTTTTTTATCAGTTTATGTTACGTATTTTTTATTTTTTTATCAGTTTCTGTTTCGTATTTCTTGTCAAACTTTATATCTTCTTTTCTGCACTTTTTATTTCGCAATTTTATAATAAATCAAAAAATTAAAAAAAAAAAATTAAAAAACTAGAAGGGTATTAGAATCACTTTATGGGGTATGAATATCCTAACTCTTTAACAAATTGGCATTTGATTTTTATGTGTTAAACAAGTTGGCTTTTCAACTTAATTAAACGTGGTTAAACAGGCTTGAAACATTTAATTGTGAGATGATGTACACCAATGTTTTAAAACCCGGTTCGACCCGGCCGGTTCAACCGGTTGAACCGGGAACCGGAGTCGTGACCGGTCCGTTGTAAGCCGGGTTTATGCTTAAATTCGAACTGGATTGAACCGCCGGGTTTTGGTTGAATCGGGTCGAACCGCCGAACAGGTAACCGGCCGGGTTAACCTGTTTGAAAGGAAAATAAAGTGAATGATACAACAATAACGATCATGCTTGCTGTATAGTTTAAGGATGCGTTTTTATTCTTGTTAGACATTGGCCGATTGTATTTTGGGTTTCTTGTAAGTTGGAATCTAGTAATGTGATAGCAGTTGCTGTTGAAAATGAGGATCTGTATGTGTGTGACTGTGAGAGTCGTGACAGTGGGAGGGGACTGATTTGTTAAAAATGGGATATGTGTGTGTGTGACTGTGGGAGGGAGTGAGGGGGTTTGTGTTGTGTGAGTTCTTTTTCTTTTTTTTTTGACAAAATTACACGGATGGTCCCTGTGGTTTACACGGATTGCAAGTTTAGTCCCTAAGTCAAAATAAGTACATCAGATATCCCTAATTTTGAAACCTGTCACCCTTTTAGTCCCTAATTTGGATGGGCCGTTAGTTTATCTGTTAAGTTATTTGCACCGTTAGTCCTCCGTTGTTAGTCCTCATTTTCTAAAAAAGTCCTCATTTTTTGCACCGTTAGTCCTTCCATTAATATTTTGCACCGTTGTCAATCTTTTTACGTTTTCGTCCATTTTTTAACGTTCTCGTCCGTTTTTTTAACGTTTTCGTCCATTTTTTTCCGTTTTTGTCGATCTTTTTACGTTTTCGTCCATTTTTTTTATATGTTCTCATCCGTTTTTTAATGTTTTCATCCATTTTTTTACGTTTTCATCCGTTTTTTACATTATCGTCCATTTTTTACGTTTTCATCTGCTTTTTTACGGTTTAGTCCGCTTTTTTTATATTCTCGTTCGTTTTTTTACGTTTTCATCCGTTTTTTACGTTTTCGTCTGTTTTCTTATGTTTTCGTCCGCTTTTTTTACGTCTTCGCCCGCTTTTTTACGTCTTCGTTTGTTTTCTTATGTTTTTATCCGTTTTCGCCCTTTTTTTTTTACCGTTTTCGCCTATTTTCTTTATTAGGTAAGTATACTAAAAGAAAATTTGACATTTGATAAAAATGTTTCTGTGTCAATTTTAAATCACGATTTTGACCCATTTCTGGTCGGAGTCATCAAAAGTGTAAAACATGAAAGTTGTCTGGAATGATGTTTTACATCAAGACTCGCGAGATTTTAACCAGAAAATGCAAAACAAGGGTTGTTTACTACCAAAACTTAAGCCATTTTTTTTACCAAATTCATAACTTATAAAACTTTTGTAAATTTTGTACTTGTGTAAATCATCAAACTTATTTGAAAAAAACGGAAGAAAACGTAAAGATGTTCATATAGTTTTCTTCTCTAAGACATATACATTGGCCGGTGAGCCCGATTTGATATATAACGAACGAATGATAACGAACGAAAATGACTTAAGTTTTGGTAGTAAACAGCCCTTGTTTTGCATTTTTCAGGTTAAAATCTCGTGATTCTTGATGTAAAACATCATTTCAGACAACTTTCATGCTTTACACTTTTGATGACTCGGATCAGAAAGGGGTCAAAATCGTGATTTAAAATCGATACAGAAATATTTTTATCAAATGTCAAGTTTTCTTTTAGTATACTTACCAAATAAAAAAATGGGCAAAACGTAAAAAAAATGGACGAAAACGTAAAAAGATTGACAAAAACGTAAAAAAAATGGACAAAAACGATAAAAAAACGGACGAGAATATAAAAAAATAGACGAGAACGTAAAAAGATTGACAAAAACGTAAAATAATGGACGAAAACATTAAAAACAGACGAGAACGTAAAAAAATGGACGAAAACATAAATAGATTGAAAAAAATGTAAAAAAATGGACGAAAACATTAAAAAACGGACGAGAAGGCAAAAAAATGGACGAGAACGTAAAAAAATGGACGAAAACATAAAAAGATTGAAAAACGTAAAAAATGGACGAAAACGTTAAAAAAACGGACGAGAACACAAAAAAATGGACGAAAACGTAAAAAGATTGACAACTGTGCAAAATATTAACGGAGGGACTAACGGTGCAAAAAATGATGACTTTTTTAGAAAATGAGGACTAACGGTGCAAAAAATATTAACGGAGGACTAACGGTGCAAATAACTTAACGGATAAACTAACGGCCCATCCAAATTAGGGACTAAAAGGGTGATAGGTTTCAAAATTGGGGATGTCTGGTGTACTTATTTTGACTTAGGGACTAAACTTGCAATCCGTGTAAACCACAGGGACCATCCGTGTAATTTTGTCTTTTTTGACAAAATTACATTTGGAAACAATTGGGGCATCATGAAAAGAATTAGTAGACATAGGCTCAGCCGCTCAGGTGATAACTAACATGGTGATATGAGCTTCTATAACAAATACACTATTAATATTAGTTTTGTAGACATAGGCTCAGGTGATAATTATCTTTGTTGGGTCAAAAAAACTATTAGTATTAGTTTCGTATTAGGCATTTAGAGTTTTAGACATACTTAGTTACTACCGTATTGAATTGATGATATAATGCATTACGTATTTATTCATGTACATTTCAAATAAGGTTGACTTCTTTTTTGCATAGAATCGGTTTGACCCGGCGGTTGAACCGGTGACCCGGTGAACCGGTGACTCGACCGGGTCGATTTAAAACCCGGGTTTTAAAACATTGATGTACACAACATTTGTTAGTAAATAGTAATCACTAACAAACCAACCTTGTGAAACCAATGAATGTCATTTGATCCGTATAAATGACAATATGTAGATAGATAACATTTATATCGAATGTAGAAAACTAGAAACATTAAGTTTGTTCAAAAAAAGAATATAAAAACATTAAAAACTTATTTAAAATCTATACATCCATTATATTTTATTTTCTTTTATGTTGGTTTAATTTGTCATATAATTAGTTTATTCATAACTGAATGCAGGAAGATTGGCTGGAAATGTTATAATGACCGGAAACGTTCTTTTGAACGGGAAGAAAAAGAGGCTAGACTATGGTGCCGTTGTAAGTATTCCATATCACAACAAAACTCATCATTAATTTATGCTAAAATTTTACACTCTATTTATGTGATACATGACTTAGAATCAAATAAGAAAAAATCTTAAAATAAGAAATATGAGAAATAACTATAACCACACATTAAAAATGCATCGAATTGAATTAGATACATTTCTAATCTTTTAGATGCACTCTAATATAAATTAAAAAAATTAAATGCGTATACATATATTAGATATTTCATCAAGTTAGCGAATTCTATTTTTTTTCGTACTTCACGAGTCAAATTGTTGCTAGTATTACTTTGCATCGTTTTCACTTCAAAATTACTTTAGAAACCAATTGGGATGCATCTAAATGAATAAAGATGCATCATGCATCTAATTCAAGTCGATACATCTTAAATATGTGGTAATAGTTAATTCTCATTTTTCTTATTTTAAGTTTCATTGTCACCGAATCCTTACCTTGATACATATATATATAACTATTTTTTAGTATTAGACTATGTGTAATTTACCTTCATCTTAGCCGTAGGCATTGTGCTTTTACGGTTATTATCAAGCATCATTATATAAATATAGCAGGGTACCCGCGCGTTGCGGCGGCGGGTACCCTGAAATAAAATTTTCCGGTGAATCATGTATTTTAGTTTATTATGTTCTTTTTGACAATAAATTTACGGATAACAAAATTTTCGTTTAGCTCGTGTCTGTTCGGGCTCGAGCCCGTTGGCTCGTGTCCGTTCAGGCTCTAGCCCCTTTGGCCCGAGCCCGTTCGGGCTCGAGCCCATTTGGCTCGTTGCCCGTTCGGGCTTGAATATTTGTATAATGTGCTTTATTATTTGTATTAGTGACATTTAATGCAGGAATTGTGTTTAAGTTGGTTGTACAATATGCTTGATAATTTGTATTTTTTATGTAAGGGGTGTTTTAATAAGTGCATTAATTGTATTTATTGACCAGTTAATTAATTGCATTTAATGTACATAATGTTTATTTATTGTATTTAATGTTAGTATTAATTGTATGTTAGAATTAAATATGAGGGGAATTTCTATAAGTAGTATTGGTTGTGTAGTTGTGCTTGAATGAATTGTACTTTAAGCTTATACACTTGTAAGGCTTAAAATTAAGTATACTATTTTTAGAAGTGGTTTATGCATTATAAGATAGTAAGATAGCTAGCGGTGAATTCGATAACATAGAAGCTTGTTGTTACTAAAACTTATAGCTTTAATATATTGGTCAAAATGATAAATATCTTTTCCCTCCGTCCCATATTAAGTGTCCACTTTCATAATGCACAATGTTTTAGGAGATTTCACTAACTAAACTCTCTACCAATCAAATATTATTTTTACCCACTAAAGTATCATCTTATTGGTTGAAAGGTACAAGTGGACACTTAATTTGAGATATCCAAAGATTCCATTGTGGACACTTGACGGAGGGAGTAGTTTTTAGTAAGTTGTTGTTGTGCGCATTGTAAGTCTATAATGAACCATGATTTAGAATTTAGAAACCATTCAATTGAAATAATTTTGTCGAAAATATGTTTATTTCTATTGTTACATTAGATAGATAGATAAATATACTCCCTCCGTCCCATATTAAATGTCCACATTTGATTTTTGGAGTCTTTTTTCTCCAACTTTGACCTTAAATATTTTTGTTTGTGTTATATAATACTTGATGAAAATTATATCTAACGAAAATACATTTAAAACTCAATTGATTCATATATTTTGCATCAAATATTATATACAACACATAAAAATATTTAAAGTCAAAGTTTATAGAAAAAGACTTTGAAAATTCAAAGTGGATATTTAATATGGGACGGAGGGAGTAATAGATTTATTGCTTAAGGGACCTTGAAAACGCACCACTGAATTACTGCATTTCTAGTTATGCGTTTGCAATAAACAACCAAATAGGACCACATAATCGCTATCACGAACGAGGCACCCTTCTATATCCTTGGATAAAACATTAAAACATGCACATACACAATAAATGCACATCGGGTACGTTATATATATCTTCGATTTAACATGTTTGTAATTTTGGGCAAAACCTTGTAAATGTAAGAGAAGTGATATAGGACTTAAATTTATGACTAATTATGCCCATAGACATGTGTAGTAATAGTAGATTGATGTGCAAAAATGTGTCTTTTTATTAGAAAAGTAGTAATGCATTACTTAGGCTAGACACAATAAGGAGGGTCAATCCCCCTCCTTTTCTCTGTCACGTCAGCTTTCTCTCTCCAGCGACCTGCAGGCGATTCAATGCCCCAGTAAGGGCGACCAAGTTCATTTTTTTTTTTTTTAAACATTTTTAACACAAACTAAAATTTCATTCATAATTAAAACGTTACATATTAATTCAAATAAAATAAAAACATTACAACACTTATTAAAACATTACAACATAAAAACTAATCATCTAGGTTATATTGTTCCTTGATCGAGTCTTTGAGTTCTTGCATTTTTTGTCGTTGAAATGCGGACAAAGATGGGTCGATTGGTTTGAAATAGAAGATGAGGTCTTTTTGATATTTCTTTTGTCGCTCAAATTCAAGCTTTTGTTCTTCCATTGCCAATCTTCTGTCTTCTTGTTCCGCTTTCTTTTGCTGCAGCGCCAACTCCTTATCCCTTTGCTCCAGCTCTTTTTCCTTCAATTTGTAGTATCTGTCTGCAAGCTCCTGCTTCTTACCCAAAGCCTTTGACGTAATGGTTTGCCATTTTTTGGCTACCCCATCCAAACTAAACCCCGACGATTTCTTCTTAGTAGCCTTATTTTTCTTAGCTGCATCACGCCCAACCAGTCGCTCATTTCGAGGCTCTTCATTATCAGGCACATCCGAGCCCGTTTCAGAAGTCCTTGGTTTTTTTCGAGCCTCATTTTGGTTTAAAAAAACCGGCATCTCATTTTTCTTCCAAATCTGATGGTCCCTCAAATCTCCCAACAATGATCCAAATGAAACGTATGCTTCATCATTATTTCATATTCGTCACACGCTCTTTGGTAAATAGTGAGATCATTCTCACTACTTCCAAAATTCGTATAATAATTGTTGTAAATTGCACAAAATGCACCAACTCTAGGACGAATCCTATTTTTCCACTTGCTAGTAATTGAGTTGTACGATCTCCCTTCACCAACCTCCTTTTCAAAGTATGCAATCACTTTTGCCCAAAATCCCTTAGAATTTTGGTTGTTTTCAACTGCGCTATCCTCCGACAAATCACACCAAGCCATGCACAACGCGATCTCTTCTTGTTTTGACCAATTCGCCGAATCATTCGAGGTGTCTTTCTGAACCTCTTTCTCAACCGCCTTCTTCTTAGCCTTTGTAGCACGCTTCTTTGGTTTGACCGGTGACATCTCTTCAGAAATAGTGTTATCGTCGTCATCACCAACAAGATCATCATTTGGAACCGAATCGTGATACGATCCATGACCCGAACCTTGATAACCCGGTGACATTTGTTGACTCGGATAACCCCAACCGGTTCCAACATAAAAATCCAGATTGTTTTGTAATTGTTCCATAAAATCACAAGCATCAAGATTGATGTGGTTTACCGGAGAATAATTTTGAAAATTAGAATAGGAAGACGTTGATGAGTCCATTGTTGGACGATAACACGATTCGGGGGAGCCATACATACTTCGACGGGAGTGGCTTTGTTGTGGTTGTTGGTTGTTTTGATACGGTGGAATGAAAGGACGATTAACATTACGATTCATAGCAAATGGATTGAATGTTTGTTGTTGTGGAGGTAGTTGAGATTCATAATCAAGAGAACGGGGTCGGAAATTGACGTTTGGTGAGACACCGGTTAACCGAAAAGTCGAATCCGGTGATACTTGCGGGATGTTTTGTTGTGGTAAACGGGATTTTCGGCCTTTTGCTTGTTGTTGTGGTGTTTTCTTAGACATTTTGAATAGATATAATTGTGAGATTGTGTGAATTGAAGTGTGTTTATGTTGTGTATTTATAAGGGATTTTTTTTTTTTGTCACAAACGGCTAGAACATTGAATGTGGTTACCGTTTGGATCAAATCTCAAAAAAATGTTGGAAATGTACTCGGTCGAGGTTGAGACCGAATCCCCTCTTTTTCTTCCTTGTACTCGGTCGCGACCGAATAGCCAAAAAAGACCGACCGACTGGGGTGTCGACGACCGACTCGGTCGTTGCCCTTATTGTGTCTAGCCTTACATGTAGGTTTAGGTTTAAAATTAACCACATTTTAAGTCTGTTAATCATATCTCTAGATAAAAATTGTTCCAAATTGGGTGACTTAACTTATTTAGTTGTAAGGAAAAAGTACATTCATTCATTTTTTTTATTATTTTTTTATTTTTTTTTTTGTACAAATGATGAATTTATATTAATTTTCCAAACAATCTGTATAGAACTTATCAATAGGATACAAAAGAATTGGACAACCCCCAATTCTTCATACTAAACAGAGCTAAAACAAAGCATTCAACTAACTATCATTTCTTTCTAAACTATCATACTGTCTGATATCTGTCAATATTAACATTGGATCTCTGACAGTGCACTCTTTATCAACAGACCAGAGAACATTTCATTCCTTCTTATTGTCATAACAGACACTCATCAAATTCACCTTTTATGCACCTTAACCATCTAGCTACATTTTCATCTTACCCCCCCCCCTCCCCCTCTTATGCTCACTCAACCAGCACCCACAGTAAGCATAAGAGGGAAGGGTTAATGGCTTCACTAGACAACCATAACCTCTCCACTGTATGTGCTATACCAATTGTTCTACATTTCCATTTACTACAATGGCTATATGTTCTAACAAAGAACACATATATGTTCTAGTGAGACTCGAACTTCCGACCACACTACAAGAAAACAAGAAAAGGAGAATGGGATACAAACATTTTTCGTGATGACATATGTTGTCGCCAAATGTCACTAAACAACAAACACGTTTTCTTTCTTTGACTTTGACAATGATAAAGACTTTTAGCGACGATACTTGTCGTCACTAAAGGTAAATATATTTTCCTTTCTAACTTTTTCCCAAAAAGAAGATAATTTCCTGCTTATCCTTTAACGATGACATGTTTCGTCGCCAATGATAATTCATTTTACTTCTGTTTATTTAGCCAATCTTTTCCCACCAAAAATGATTCCCAATAGCTTGTGGTGATGACACGCATCGTTGATAAAGAGTTTTTAATGAAGAAAAACTTGATTAAATCATTAAAATCAATAATATAATGATATAAATTAAATCGTAATATCTTTTAGCGAAGACACGTGTCGTCACTAAAACGTTTTAAATTATAAATTCACCTAAGTTGCAAAATTGATCATTTAATAGCATAAGTTAACATATATAAATTAAATCCTTGAGTTTTATAAACTAAGACATAAATTAATAAAAAAATAAAAAGTTGATCACAAAAGCAGTATTTCATCATTTATTGTGTTACCGCCATATGTCCCGATATAATTGTAAAGAATATCAACTCACACAATCACATAGTTATGTATGCCGCACTAAAAGACATATTATGTATCCCACAATATAATCAATCATTAGATGTCGTAATAAAGTTCATGAAACCCTAATGCTTTATCACACTATATGCTTTAAACTTTACAAGTCGAAAACATGAGAACACAAAAGCATAAATGCGGTGAAAATATGCATGTACGAAACGACATCTTCTGAATTAGGTTTGTAGCGACTTGTTTCTTAGATATAAAACCTTTCAATGAAGACCTTTTCGTGGCTAAAATTTCTTATTTATTATTGTTTTTTCTCTAAATTTAAATAAATTGTATTCATTATTTAAATTTATATATTTTAATAAATATCTTTTTGCGACAAAAATTGTCGTCGCTAAAAGTTAATTTTTTTCAAAATATCTTTGATCCAACCTTCTAACAACGACATGTTAGATCACTAAATACCTCGTGAATCTTTGACCGTGTAGTCTTGTGGGGCCTCTTTATGTTAAATATGATTTGTGTGATGAAAATTTACACAAATAGTCCCTTTAGTTATCTATTGATTCCAGTAATGGTCTTTATGATTTGTATGATGAGATTATGCAAGCTATTATCCTAACAGTGTATGCAAGTATGAGATTAAAATGTGATTTTGACTTTTTAGTGAAAGAGTACTGAATTTTAAGGTTTAAATGACCTAATAGCAACTAATGTAAAGTATCTCAACCAATTATAACTACTGAATCAAGCTTAAATACAGTTATGCAGTCTAATCCAAACACCCTTATACTAAAATGTTTTTTTTACGTTTTTGATGATTTTAAGTGACCTACGCTATACTATTGATGCAGAATGATTACAAACACCTATATGAACTGATTTTAAACTCAAATTATGCAGAAACAAAGATTATACTAGATTATGCAATGTTATGCAAATATGACAGTGAAATAAAGCAAAATGCACAAATGTAAGATCTAATGAACAAACTGAAGTAAATAAGTAAGAAATCACTCAAACACACTGATTAAGCAAATAACTCACAAATAAGCACCAATAGATAAGCTATTAAGCACAAATTAGAGAAAATAGGCTAAAAATAAGATTGAAACTTACACACAAGTCTATTGGTTGTCCATAGTCTATTGGGAACGATAACTAGTATACCTATTAGAAAGGAGAACTGGATTACTAGAACCACTAGGGGTGCAAAGTTATTGGTTGTCCATAGTATTTACAGTTTGATATCCATCACAAACTCCTCATTTACTAAACAATGAACCACATTAGTAGACAACACAATTATTTGCACTTAATTTTTAATTATCAATATATCATCATTTCAATGTCTTTCGACAACCACAAAAACCAACACTTTGCCATCAACAACACATAACAATAGATAGAAAATAGTTCATTTTCATTAATAACATTAATTTACAAATATAATTAACGCGTACATAACAAAATGGCGCTAAGTATCCACTTAAAACACATAAACTTGAAACTTAAACTACTAGAGTCGACCAACACCCCCAAAACCATAGGCTAGACCTACAACCAACCCCTAGAGACGCAACACACTGCCAATAAACTCCAAGAGTAGATCGGCATTATGACGCGCCTCATCAGCAGCACGTGTGTACAAGACAATCCTTGACACATCCTGGTAACGAGCTAGCCTAAGCATCCTACGACCATGGGCAACCACGGTCGTGCCATATACCTGGCCCTGCTCAAACAAATAGAGGTCAATCTCTATGATTCGTTGGTGGGCTTCCTCGACATAGGCTCTGAGCTCTTATTCTTCCGCGAGGTTGGCTGCCCCGATCCTCTCAAAGTATACAAACAGTTGACGGGCTCTGCTCAATGAGCGAGCTTCAATGGCTAGCCTATCATAAAATGGGAAATTTGGGGAAGACATTTTCAGTTTTAGTTGAAGATATAGTGGCCGGAAAAGTAAGTGTGGTGTGGTCGGAAAACTTAAACTAGTGTGTGGTCGGAAACTTATTAGTGATCGGAAAGTTATTAATGAGTGGATAGGATTGTATGTTAACTTATGGGCACTATATATAATGGGAAATCATAGAAGCTTTCAATCTTAATACCTAAGAGGATTAATACATCTAAAACAAAAACATATATGCCTATCAAATCAAAGTAATAAACAACTTAAACTATCACATATACCTACCATATTATCAATCATTATTAATGTTAATAATGATTATGGAAATGAATAGTGTCGCGGTTATGGTAGCATCTCACACAAAAGTATCATTGTTGTGCAAGAAGAAGAAGTACACATGCAAATGCTAATTTGTTCCTTCCCCATGCAAATCTAAGAAAGATTTTGCAGCCGCCAGTCGCACACTTTGCAAGTAGCACAGCCTCCAGTCGCACAATTGGTTCGGTTAAAACAAAATACTAGTGGGGTCACATAATGATTAGTGAATAGTTGACTTGAAAGATGTATTGTGCCACGTGTCAGTCAATATATGGAGTCGCACAGTAACGCAGGTCGCACATGACCAAAATTGGAAGTTGTATAATTCTTGATTCAATCGTGGTGCTAAATTCGATTTTAGGCATAAAATTGGAATTATCCCAAATATTACATAAATATTCCATCTTATTTAACTCACTTACAAAGAACGTTCATAATTTCGAGATTTAACAAAAAAATAAAAAATAATAAATTATGTCTGGTATAAATGTTAACAGGTAATTATCTGTAGATTAATTGAAATCCAAAAAACCGAATACTTATTGTTGGATTATTTTTTTTCCGGGCAACTTCCACTTGTTATTAAACAAAGTTCAAATGGACAAAGCTCCAAAACCTAATTACAAATTAGAAGAGTTGAAAACCGTCCAAAATGTAAATGCTTACAAGATCTTATATAACTTTACCTTGGATTAACTGATCATTAGTTATATAGCATAGCTTTTATGTGTGAATAATAATATCAATGTGACATTATAGTATATCTTAATTCAAATTTTCATTCAGGCTTATGTGACCCAAGAAGACATACTATTGGGGACACTCACAGTCAAAGAAACCATCACATACTCAGCCAAATTAAGACTACCAGGAGACTTAAGCAAATCTGAAGTAAAAGGACTTGTTGAAGGGGCTATAATGGAGATGGGTCTTCAAGATTGTGAAGATAAACTAATTGGTAACTGGCACTTACGAGGCATTAGTGGTGGTGAGAAAAAGAGACTCAGTATTGCACTCGAAATCCTAACTAAACCAACGCTCTTGTTTCTTGATGAACCTACTAGTGGGCTAGATAGTGCATCCGCGTTCTTTGTCGTTCAGGCTCTTAGAAGCGTGGCTCGAGATGGTAGGAGGACAGTTGTCTCTTCCATTCACCAGCCGAGTAGTGAAGTTTTTGCACTTTTTGATGATCTCTTTTTGTTGTCCGGTGGCGAAACTGTATTCTTTGGTGAAGCCAAATCCGCCATTGAGGTATGTTTTGAGTACAATATTAGGTATTACATGCTTTAAGAAACTCACATTTAAAAGTGTGTCTCATTTCACTCCTTTTTATTAATGAGAATTTAGTTCTTTGCGGATGCGGGGGTACCATGTCCAAGTCGCAGAAACCCTTCAGATCACTTTCTGCGTTGCATCAACTCAGATTTTGATAGGATCAACGCAACACTACAGGGTTCTCAGAGGCTACGGGTACAATGTTTAGTACTTATACACTATAAAATCAGGCACAAGCTGATTCTTAGATAACAACATTGTTTCATATATGTAATGCAGGACACACAAATCATTTGCACTAGCACATTATCTTGCTCAACAACAGCACAAGTCAAAGGAATGCTTGTTTACAAGTACAATTCCTCAAAATATGCAGCAGCTGCAAAAGCCAGAATCAAAGAAATCTCAAACATTGTAATCCTCGTTCTTTTCAGCTAGCCTAGCATATTAGTATATCAGTTTGTTAAGCGTATAATTTATTTATTTATTTATTTATTATTATTATTTTTTTTTCATATTTACAGAAAGGACTTGTGGTTGAAAGAATGAAAGGAAGCAAGGCCAGTTGGTGGAAGCAACTAACAACATTAACAAAGAGATCTTGCGTAAACATGTCTAGAGATTTTGGGTACTATTGGTTGAGGATAGGGGTGTACATTGCTGTCTCGTTATGTGTTGGTACCGTCTTTTATAATGTTGGAACAAGTTACGACGCGATGATGGCTCGTGGAGCGTGTGGAGGGTTCATTTCAGGTTTTATGATCTTTATGTCCATTGGAGGCTTCCCTTCCTTCATTGAAGAAATGAAGGTAATACTTTAATTAAGCGTAATTTAGTACACTCGTCCAATAACCAGACATTTGAATAAATGAATAATCAGAATGGCGGAAAAAAAGTTCAGGATACAAACAAAAAAAAAAGATGTTTGAGAGTTAAACAGCCAAATGAGTATAATTTGGAAATCAAGCCATCATTATCAAACCTTTTATGTGTCTCCTTGTGGGATGAGTTGTTACATGATTGGTATTATTCAGTTCAGCATAATCAATAAAATCATTTTCGTGCAGATTTTCGACAAAGAAAGACTCAACGGGCACTACGGCGTTGCAGTTTTCATTCTTTCAAACTTTTTATCATCGCTGCCATTCTTGATACTAATGTCATTTAGCACCGCAGCAATTACTTATAACATGGTGAAATTCCATCCGGGGATTGAGCATCAAACCTACGCGTGCCTTGATCTTCTACTATCAATTGCTGCAGTTGAGAGTTCCATGATGGTTATCGCTTCACTTGTTCCTAATTTCTTAATGGGGATCATCATTGGTGCTGGTTTCATAGTAAGATTCATTAGTCTTTTCATTGGCATTTGATTTTCTCGAATTGAATCTCAATCAAAACTACCAAGTGTTGATTTCTTATTTCTATCTAGGGTGTGATGATGATGACAGCAGGGTTCTTCCGTCTTATCCCAGATCTTCCAAAGATATTTTGGAGATACCCGGTGTCTTACATCAATTATATGTCATGGGCTTTGCAGGTAACACTGACTTACAACACTTAGTGGCAAATTTTAAATGTTTGGTAGAATACTTAGGTTGTTGCTTTGCACAAATTTTGAATGAATATACATGCATTTTTCTTAGGGAGCATACAAGAATGACATGATAGGATTGGAGTTTGATTCTGACAACGAAGGCGGACCAAAGCTTCCAGGCGAGTTAATACTAACCTCAGCTCTGGGGGTCCCAATTGACTACTCAAAGTGGTGGGATTTAGCAGCGGTTGTTGCAGTGATAATATGTTACCGAGTATTGTTCTTTGTTATACTCAAGTTGAAGGAACGAGCGAAACCAATGGTTAGAAAAATTTACACGCAAAGAACCCTACATAATTTGAAGAAAAGAGCATCTTTTAGGAAAACTTCACCATTTCCTTCAAAAAGACACCAACCCGCTCATCCACTGTCGTCTCAAGAGGGGCTTAACTCACCACTTCATTAGATGAATGTTGTGAAAGATCGTACATTGATTCATGTTTGTGCTCGAGTTTGCATGATTATACTATGGTTGTAAGTGTAGGATTTTTATCATTTTTAGTTTGTGCAAATATCTAAACATAAGAAAGGTAAGTGAATTTGATCATTGATCACTTTATTTTTTAATGATAGGTTCTTTATTTGTAGGCTTTTCGACTTGTAACAAACAAACTTTAAAGAAGGATAACACGCTAAAAAAATAGAAAATTGACGTCTAAAACTCTTTTGATAGTCATGGTTGTAAGTGTTGGGTCACTGAAAGTACCCAAGCGTTCCTTAACTAGGATTTGAACATAAAATAACCTAAGTGTTGGATTCCCTTAAACATAATCAAGTCACTGAGTGAACAGTCACTCAGTGAGTCATCTTCAGGATGTTTAGAACAAGCCTAACGAAGAAAGGTTTTCCATTCAGTGAGGCGGACTCTCAGTGAATGGCATCTAAGCCAAAGAAGAAGATGATGGATTCAGTGAGTGATGACAATAGCTCACTGAATCCCCAAGTCTCCTCACCAACTATGAAGACTGAAGAAAGCTACCTGAAGACTGAAGAATAGGCGGGATTGGGAGGGAAAGTTTGAACTGT
>LBNU01016215.1:45224-67583 GCA_014162995.1 Artemisia annua
AATAACCTTCAAAATCTTGAGCTTCCTGAAATCTTTGGAAAGTACCTCTATGAGGATAACTTAATCTCAAGGAGATATCCTGAGACCAAGAAAGCTCAGGAAATGAAAAAGACCCTGACTGCTTTACCCATATCAACTGCTTTCTACTCTAATGGTATTGTGCAGGATTATCAAGAAAACTCAGATGATGAGCCTGATGAAAGAGATAGTGAGGAGTACTTAAATGATTTGCAAAATGAATTTCAACTAAGAGCGCTCCTTGCTAACTCTAAAATCAAAAGAAACAAAACTTTCTCTAATGCAAAACCAAATGATAATGTTGAATGTTACAAATGTGGTAAAAGAGGCCATTTTGCTAAAGATTGTTTCTCAAAAACTCTTTCAGAACCATCATACAAGTTTTCAGGAAATCACACCTCAGGAACTGGCAAATTTCAACCCAAAATGTTTTAGTCTCCTCAATATTCTCAAAACCATGCTGAGAAAAGTTCTCAAAAAGACTTTGAAGCAAAGTATAGGAAAGCAAAAGCCAAGCTTGCCCTTCTTGAAGCTGCTCCCTCAAACTCTCAGTCTCCTCAAGTTAGCAAACCTGCTCAAAACAAAAACAAGGGGCTAGTTGCTGAAACTTATGACTGGGATGAGGAAGAAGTGTCCTCAGAAGAAGAAGAGGTTCATATAGACCGACGCCCCGAATAATAATTTGTCTACAACCACACTTGCTGAATTCTTGTGGGCAATAGGTTGAATAGCCCCAACAAAAGACTTTCACGCATTATCTGGAGAAAGGATGGACAACAATGGTTTCACTTTGTTCCACACCTGCGAAGAATAAGAACATTCAAAAAATAAATGTGAATGGTTGTCTTGTGTCAATTCACATAAAGGACACCGAAGGTCTCTTATAGTCGTCGTGGCATCAACATCATAAGTTCTCAGCTTGTCCTGAGTCTTCAACCGCTCGCCCATAAGAAGCCATATAAGAAACGCATGACGAGGAATGCATTGTGAAAACCAAACGACATCAAACCAGTTAACACTTTCACCTCTAGGACGAATTGCCTCCCAAACTTTTGACACACTAAAGTTGCATAGCTTTCCGTCCAAATCTTTCCACCAAAGCTTATCTTCTGTATTATTAAGAACTAAAGGGTTGAAGGAACGCAAATAAAATAGTATACTTATTAAACCACTCACTTGGCTACACCAATAAAGCGTCATATATCAGGCCTTTTACTGCACTATCCGCTCCAAAACCGCCCCTATATATATCTCTTCGGGTAATTATTGAATCTAAAGGGCCATTATCATGCCATTTATCAAACCAAGCTGAAGTAGCATAGCCTTTACCTACAACAAGAAAGAAAAAACGACGTTCCAAAGGACGAATCTGAAGAATTTTACGCCATCCATTGCTCACATCCGCCTTGATCGAGATATCCCAAAAATGCCTTCCTTGAAGATGATAAGAGTGGATCCATTTGACCCATAAAGATTGACGATTCGATAAAATACTCCAAATATGGATAGACATGAGAGCAATATTCCACAGTTTAAGTCTTCGAATCCCTAAACCACCTTCCTTTTTTGGTAAGCACACAACATCCCACTTCACTTTAGCTTTACCTCTTTTCATTTGTCCTTGGCACCACAAAAACCCTCGCATTAACCCTTCAATCTCCTTAATGAGTATTTTTTATTTTTTTATTATTTTTTTATTTTTTTATTTTTTTTGTTTTTTATCAGTTTCTGTTTCGTATTTCTTGTCAAACTTTATATCTTCTTTTCTGCACTTTTTATTTCACAGTTTTATAATAAATCAAAAAATAAAAAAAAAAATAAAAAAATAGAGAGGTATTGGAATCACTTTATGGGGTATGAATATCCTAACTCTTTAGCAAATTGGCATTTGATTTTTATGTGTTAAACAAGTTGGCTTTTCAACTTAATTAAACGTGGTTAAACAGGCTTGAAACATTTAATTGTTAGATGATGTACACAACATTTGTTAGTAGATAGTAATCACAGACAAACCAACCTTGTGAAACTAATGAATGTCATTTGATCCGTATAAATGACAATATGTAGATAGATAACATTTATATCGAATGTAGAAAACTAGAAACATTAAGTTTGTTCAAAAAAAGAATATAAAAACATTAAAAACTTATTTAAAATCTATACATCCATTATATTTTATTTTCTTTTATGTTGGTTTAATTTGTCATATAATTAGTTTATTCATAACTGAATGCAGGAAGATTGGCTGGAAATGTTATAATGACCGGAAACGTTCTTTTGAACGGGAAGAAAAAGAGGCTAGACTATGGTGCCGTTGTAAGTATTCCATATCACAACAAAACTCATCATTAATTTATGCTAAAATTTTACACTCTATTTATGTGATACATGACTTAGGATCAAATAAAAAAAAATCTTAAAATAAGAAATATGAGAAATAACTATAACTACACATTAAAAATGCATCAAATTGAATTAGATACATTTCTAATCTTTTAGATGCACTCTAATATAAATTTAAAAAATTAAATGCGTATACATATATTAGATATTTCATCAAGTTAGCGAATTCTATTTTTTTCGTACTTTACGAGTCAAATTGTTGCTAGTATTACTTTGCATCGTTTTCACTTCAAAATTACTTTAGAATCCAATTGGGATGCATCTAAATGAATAAAGATGCATCATGCATCTAATTCAAGTCGATGCATCTCAAATATGTGGTAATAGTTGATTCTCATTTTTTTTTATTTTAAGTTTCATTTTCACCGAATCCTTACCTTGATATATATATATATATATATATATATATATATATATATATATATATATATATATATATATATATATATATATATATATATATATATATATATATATATAACTATTTTTTAGTATTAGACTATGTGTAATTTACCTTCATCTTAGCCGTAGGCATTGTGTTTTTACGGTTATTATTAAGCATCATTATATAAAGGGTTTTGCTAACAACAACCCAATGGGTGTTGTTTAAGCTTACCATAATTAACAATGTTTCTAAATATGAATTCACTTGGTATTAATACCTTATTAAAACTCACTTACCTTAATAATATGTGTTGGAATCATGTATTTATAGAAATTATGAGTTCATATTTGGAAACGTTGTTATTCATGGTAAGCTTAAACAAAACCCATCGGTGAATTCGATAACATAGAAGCTTGTTGTTACTAAAACTTGTAGCTTTAATATATTGGTCAAAATGATAAATATCTAGTTTTTAGTAAGTAGTTGTTGTGCGCATTGTAAGTCTATAATGCACCATGATTTAGAATTTAGAAACCATTCAATTGAAATAATTTTGTCGAAAATATGTTTATTTCTATAGTTACGTACATTAGATAGATAGATAAATATAAAAATGATAAATATAATAGATTTATTGCTTAAGGGACCTTGAAAATGCACCATTGAATTACTGCATTTCTAGTTGTGCGTTTGCAATAAACAACCAAATAGGACCACATAATCGCTATCACGAACGAGGCACAATTCTATATCCTTTGATAAAACATTAAAACATGCACATACACAATAAATGCACGTCGGATATGTTATATATCTTCGATTCAACATGTTTGTAATTTTGGGCAAAATCTTGTAAATGTAAGAGAAGTGATATTAATTTATGACTAATTTTGCCCATAAACATGTGTAGTAAATAGTAATAGTAGATTGATGTACAAAAATGTGAGTCTTTTTGTTAGAAAACTAGTAATGCATTACTCACATGTAGGTTTACTTAGGTTTAAAATTAATCATATTTTAAGTCTCTTCATCATATCTCTAGATAAAAATTGCTCCAAATTAGGTGACTTAAATTATTTAATTGTAAGGAAAAAGTACATTCTAGCAAAGAACACATATATGTTCTAATGAGACTCGAACTTCTGACGACACTACAAGAAAACAAGAAAAGGAGAATGGGCTACAAACATTTTTCGTGACGACATATGTTGTCGCCAAAAGTCACTTAACGACAAACACGTTTTGTTTCTTTGACTTTGACATGATTAAGACTTTTAGCGACGATACTTGTCATCGCTATAAGTAAATATATTTTGCTTTCTAACTTTTTCCCAAAAAGAAGATAATTTCCTGCTTATCCTTTAACGATGACATGTTTCATCGCCAATGGTAATTCATTTTAATTCTGTTTTTTTCCCAATCTTTTCCCACCAAAAATGATTCCCAATAGCTTGTGGTGACGACACGCATCGTTGATAAAGAGTTTTTAATTAAGAAAAACTTGATTAAATCATTAAAATCAATAATATAATGATATAAATTAAATCGTAATATCTTTTAGCGACGACACGTGTCGTCACTAAAGGGTTTTAAATTATAAATTCACCTAAGTCGCAAAATTGATCATTCAATATCATAAGTTAATATATTAAAAAAAATGTAAATTATAATATACTATATCATAAAATATATAAATTAAGTCCTTGACTTTTATAAACTAAGATATAAATTAATTAAAAAAAAAGTTAATCACAAAAGCATTATTTCATCATTTATTGTGTTACCATCATATGTCCCGATATAATTGTAAAGAATATCAACTCACACAATCACATAGTTATGTATGCCGTACTAAAAGACATATTGGCTATGTTTGGCACACAAGATTGTTGAAAGATTATGCTTATTGTTTCAAAAAATAAGCTACTTAAAAAATAATCCTTGTTTGGCAACATAACTTATAAGAGATTCTAAAAAAAATAATCTTCCATAATCTCTTAAAACCAAAGGTTACTTCATGTAGCTTATAAAAATAATCTCTTTTTATAATCTCCAGCACCAGTACCATCTCCAGCACCATCTCCAGTTCAAGCAACAGTTACTTTCGCCAAAAATACTTATGTATCCCACAATACAATCAATCATTAGATGTTATAATAAAGTTTGTGGAACCCTAATGCTTTCACACTATATGCTATAAACTTTACAAGTCGAAAACATGAGAACACAAAAGCATGAATGCGGTGAAAATAGGCATCTACAAAACGACATCTTCTGAATTAGGTTTGTAGCGACTTGTTTCTTAGATATAAAACCTTTTAATGAAGACCTTTTCATGGCTAAAAGTTTCTTATTTATTATTGTTTTTTCTCTAAATTTAAGTAAATTGTATTCATTATTTAAATTTATATATTTTAATAAATATCTTTTGGCGACAAAAATTGTCGTCGCTAAAAGTTACTTTTTTTCGATTTATCTTTGATCCAACCTTCTAAAAACGACGTGTTACATCACTAAATACCTTGTGAATCTTGACCGTGTAGTCTTGTGGGGTCCCTTTTTGTCGTGGCTAAAACCTTTGACGAGGTTTTGGTGACAACGACAAGTCGTCATAAATACCCATAGCGACTCCCTTTTAGTGTTTTGGCAATGAAAGTTACACACCTTATTTCACACTTCATAGAGCTAGGCCAAAACCCTTCGATATACATGTTTATAATTAATAAAGTACAACAAATGGATGAAAATAATCGCTTGACATTTTGACTTACATACCTCTGTTGTAGAGGCATCGGGCCTTAAACACCCGGAGCATAAGGTAAGCATAACTATATCTAGCTAGAGATTATTACACACTAATTGCAAAATGTTGTAGAAAAATGATTTTGATGCGTAAAATGTATAAGTAATAATTAAAAATAAGATGAAAATGTTAGCCGATTAGTATTAGGGTGTGTTTAGGCGCGATATGTATTTAGCCCATATTGTATCTTATATATTGTCTCATGTACCAAACATATTATTCATTCAATATACGTTTCACATAATTCCTATATGGTATCAGGCCTTTTGGTCGATCCTCTTCACAACCTTAGTTCTGCCAATCTCCTAAAACCCTAACTTTTTTTTTTTTTTTTTTTTTTTTTTTTTTTTCGCTTACAAGTTTCTGTTTGTCGACCAAGTGTGTTGTCGACGCATGTGTTTAGTAGTTTGTCGACCACTGTGTTGTCAACCTTGTTTCAAAGTTTCTGTGATTGTTTCGTCTATCATCAACAAACCTTGTCGACTTTGTTTCGTCTATCATCAACAAACCCTAAAACATCACCATGACTACGGATAGAAATCCCCCCGCACCGTCCTCACCTTATCGGATAAACTTATGGCTATGAATCACTTAACCACTTTTGTTTCCATCAAACTTGATGTTGATGAGATGAATTACTCCTCATGGGTGTATTATTTTTCTCATCTTTGTCATGACTATGGCATCTTGGACCATCTTGTTGATCCACCTGAGTCATCCTCTACTACACCTCCTCCACCACCAACTAAGGATCCGGAATGGCTCAAGATTGATTGATCATTATTAGGTCTTGGATCTTTTCCACACTCGCCTCGAATCTTCAAAAATGGTTGGTTGTTCTTAATCCCCAAACTGCCAAAGAGGCGTGGGCGTACCTTGAGACGATTTTTCAAGACAATAAACACCTACGAGCTATGGCTTTGAAGGCGGAATTACGTAATTTGAAGCTTGGGGACTTAACAATTGATGCTTACTTTCAGAAAATTGAATCAATTGCTTCGGTTTTGAATGGTCTCGGTTCTCCTCTTAGCAATGACGACATTGTTACGTTTGCACTTAAAGGCTTGCCTAACACGTAAGATGTGATNTGAGACGATTTTTCAAGACAATAAACACCTACGAGCTATGGCTTTGAAGGCGGAATTACGTAATTTGAAGCTTGGGGACTTAACAATTGATGCTTACTTTCAGAAAATTGAATCAATTGCTTCGGTTTTGAATGGTCTCGGTTCTCCTCTTAGCAATGACGACATTGTTACGTTTGCACTTGAAGGCTTGCCTAACACGTAAGATGTGATTTCTATCGTTATTGCTAGTCGGTAACCCTTTCCCGATCTCAAAACGGTTTGTTCTTTGT
The DNA here is from genome assembly GCA_014162995.1 of Artemisia annua. Classification (NCBI taxonomy): domain Eukaryota; kingdom Viridiplantae; phylum Streptophyta; class Magnoliopsida; order Asterales; family Asteraceae; genus Artemisia; species Artemisia annua. The sequence goes on from LBNU01016215.1 coordinate 52,191, forward strand.
TGACCACACAAGAGATGCGCATGAAATCAAAAGTTCAAGACCCGCTAGTGGATGCTACATCCGCTTCTCCTATGGTATTATTGGCGAATACTAATGCTCGGCGTTCGTCTAATCCTTTGGAAAAAGTGAACAAACGTTGTTTTCTTTTTGCTAAAGGTTATTGTCGTTTTGGTGAGGCTTGTAGGTATCTTCACAATGGTGTTCATGGCAAGTCTACTTTACTCCCTCGTAGTTCCGGTTCATCATCTACTATGTCGAGTTTTAATTCCTCGGATATGGATACCTTGCAACACTTGTTGGCTAAGTTGGGGTTTACTTCTCAGCCTAGCAAATCTACTCCTCTTGTTGCTTATACCACGAGTACCAATCCAGTTGGGGTTTTACCTTATGGGCCGGCCCAACTACAATATCCGTTTTCCCATTCACTCTATTCGGCCAACATAGAAAATAGGATCATGATAAGCAAAATGTATAACTATATGACATTTCTCAATTAAATAATTGATTAAGCTTAAGTTTATATATAAAGTAAAGAAAATATAAGGAACAACTCATGTATCACCTCGCATTATATAAATAACATTTGTGAAACAAATATCTTTTTAATGCTTTATGAGGGAAATTACTCTTCATCTGCAGTATATTTTCACAAAATAGCAAGAATAGTCCTTCCTATATTTTCACAAAATAGCAAGAATAGTCCTTCCGGTTAACTTGCGTTTAAGAGAGGGTTTTTAATAAATTTCGAAATTCATCCTTATTGTTAAACACGATTCAGCAACAGTTCTATCCGATTAACTTGCGTCTCAGAGCCAGTCTTTACTAAATTTTGAAATTCATCCTTGTCGTCAAATGCGATTGTAGTAACAATCCTTATGTTAAATATGTGGCTATTTATGTGACGAGAATTTACATAAATAGTCCCTATAGTTATCTATTGATTTCAGTAACGATCCCTCAGTTAAATTGACGTATTATTTGTGTTACAAAATATTACATAAATAGGCCATGTTAGTTACCTCACTTTACAAAGAACGTTCATAATTTCAAGATTCAACCAAAAAAAAATTATGTCGGGTAAAGATGTTAACATGTAATTATTTGTAGATTTATTGAAATTCAAGAAACCGAATACTTATTGTTGATTATTTTTTTTCCTGCCGCAACACGCGGGCAACTCCCACTCGTTATTTAATAAAGTTCAAACGGACAAAGCTCAAAAACCTAGCTGCAAATTAGAAGAGTTGAAAACCGTCCAAAATGTACATGCTTACAAGATCTTATATAACTTTACCTTGGATTAACTGATCATTAGTTAAATATCATAGCTTTTATGTGTGAATAAGAATATCAATGTGACATTAGAGTATATAACTTTACCTTGGATTAACTGATCATTAGTTAAATATCATAGCTTTTATGTGTGAATAAGAATATCAATGTGACATTAGAGTATACCTTAATTCAAAATTTTCATTCAGGCTTATGTGACCCAAGAAGACATACTATTGGGGACACTCACAGTCAAAGAAACCATCACATACTCAGCCAAATTAAGACTACCAGGAGACTTAAGCAAATCTGAAGTAAAAGGACTTGTTGAAGGGGCTATAATGGAGATGGGTCTTCAAGATTGTGAGGATAAACTAATTGGTAACTGGCACTTACGAGGCATTAGTGGTGGTGAGAAAAAGAGACTCAGTATTGCACTCGAAATCCTAACTAAACCAACACTCTTGTTTCTTGATGAACCCACAAGTGGGCTAGATAGTGCATCCGCGTTCTTTGTCGTCCAGGCTCTTAGAAGTGTGGCTCGAGATGGTAGGAGGACAGTTGTCTCTTCCATTCACCAGCCGAGTAGTGAAGTTTTTGCACTTTTTGATGATCTCTTTTTGTTGTCCGGTGGCGAAACTGTATTCTTTGGTGAAGCCAAATCCGCCATTGAGGTATGTTTTGAGTACAATATTAGGTATTACATGCTTTAAGAAACTCACATTTAAAAGTGTGTCTCATTTCACTCCTTTTTATTAATGAGAATTTAGTTCTTTGCGGATGCGGGGGTACCATGTCCAAGTCGCAGAAACCCTTCAGATCACTTTCTGCGTTGCATCAACTCAGATTTTGATAGGATCAACGCAACACTACAGGGTTCTCAGAGGCTACGGGTACAATGTTTAGTACTTATACACTATAAAATCAGGCACAAGCTGATTCTTAGATAACAACATTGTTTCATATATGTAATGCAGGACACACAAATCATTTGCACTAGCACATTATCTTGCTCAACAACAGCACAAGTCAAAGGAATGCTTGTTTACAAGTACAATTCCTCAAAATATGCAGCAGCTGCAAAAGCCAGAATCAAAGAAATCTCAAACATTGTAATCCTCGTTCTTTTCAGCTAGCCTAGCATATTAGTATATCAGTTTGTTAAGCGTATAATTTATTTATTTATTTATTTATTATTATTATTTTTTTTTCATATTTACAGAAAGGACTTGTGGTTGAAAGAATGAAAGGAAGCAAGGCCAGTTGGTGGAAGCAACTAACAACATTAACAAAGAGATCTTGCGTAAACATGTCTAGAGATTTTGGGTACTATTGGTTGAGGATAGGGGTGTACATTGCTGTCTCGTTATGTGTTGGTACCGTCTTTTATAATGTTGGAACAAGTTACGACGCGATGATGGCTCGTGGAGCGTGTGGAGGGTTCATTTCAGGTTTTATGATCTTTATGTCCATTGGAGGCTTCCCTTCCTTCATTGAAGAAATGAAGGTAATACTTTAATTAAGCGTAATTTAGTACACTCGTCCAATAACCAGACATTTGAATAAATGAATAATCAGAATGGCGGAAAAAAAGTTCAGGATACAAACAAAAAAAAAAAGATGTTTGAGAGTTAAACAGCCAAATGAGTATAATTTGGAAATCAAGCCATCATTATCAAACCTTTTATGTGTGTCCTTGTGGGATGAGTTGTTACATGATTGGTATTATTCAGTTCAGCATAATCAATAAAATCATTTTCGTGCAGATTTTCGACAAAGAAAGACTCAACGGGCACTACGGCGTTGCAGTTTTCATTCTTTCAAACTTTTTATCATCGCTGCCATTCTTGATACTAATGTCATTTAGCACCGCAGCAATTACTTATAACATGGTGAAATTCCATCCGGGGATTGAGCATCAAACCTACGCGTGCCTTGATCTTCTACTATCAATTGCTGCAGTTGAGAGTTCCATGATGGTTATCGCTTCACTTGTTCCTAATTTCTTAATGGGGATCATCATTGGTGCTGGTTTCATAGTAAGATTCATTAGTCTTTTCATTGGCATTTGATTTTCTCGAATTGAATCTCAATCAAAACTACCAAGTGTTGATTTCTTATTTCTATCTAGGGTGTGATGATGATGACAGCAGGGTTCTTCCGTCTTATCCCAGATCTTCCAAAGATATTTTGGAGATACCCGGTGTCTTACATCAATTATATGTCATGGGCTTTGCAGGTAACACTGACTTACAACACTTAGCGCAAATTTTAAATGTTTGGTAGAATACTTAGGTTGTTGCTTTGCACAAATTTTGAATGAATATACATGCATTTTTCTTAGGGAGCATACAAGAATGACATGATAGGATTGGAGTTTGATTCTGACAACGAAGGCGGACCAAAGCTTCCAGGCGAGTTAATACTAACCTCAGCTCTGGGGGTCCCAATTGACTACTCAAAGTGGTGGGATTTAGCAGCGGTTGTTGCAGTGATAATATGTTACCGAGTATTGTTCTTTGTTATACTCAAGTTGAAGGAACGAGCGAAACCAATGGTTAGAAAAATTTACACGCAAAGAACCCTACATAATTTGAAGAAAAGAGCATCTTTTAGGAAAACTTCACCATTTCCTTCAAAAAGACACCAACCCGCTCATCCACTGTCGTCTCAAGAGGGGCTTAACTCACCACTTCATTAGATGAATGTTGTGAAAGATCGTACATTGATTCATGTTTGTGCTCGAGTTTGCATGATTATACTATGGTTGTAAGTGTAGGATTTTTATCATTTTTAGTTTGTGCAAATATCTAAACATAAGAAAGGTAAGTGAATTTGATCATTGATCACTTTATTTTTTAATGATAGGTTCTTTATTTGTAGGCTTTTCGACTTGTAACAAACAAACTTTAAAGAAGGATAACACGCTAAAAAAATAGAAAATTGACGTCTAAAACTCTTTTGATAGTCATGGTTGTAAGTGTTGGGTCACTGAAAGTACCCAAGCGTTCCTTAACTAGGATTTGAACATAAAATAACCTAAGTGTTGGATTCCCTTAAACATAATCAAGTCACTGAGTGAACAGTCACTCAGTGAGTCATCTTCAGGATGTTTAGAACAAGCCTAACGAAGAAAGGTTTTCCATTCAGTGAGGCGGACTCTCAGTGAATAGCATCTAAGCCAAAGAAGAAGATGATGGATTCAGTGAGTGATGACAATAGCTCACTGAATCCCCAAGTCTCCTCACCAACTATGAAGACTGAAGAAAGCTACCTGAAGACCGAAGAATAGGCGGGATTGGGAGGGAAAGTTTGAACTGTTCCAATAAAGTGCTTTATCACTTTATAAGTCAAACTTTCCTTATTTGGCTACAATCCAACCTAATCCTAAAAAGGTTATCTGTCTTCTAGCCCAATATGGGTTGCCTTCAACAGTAAACAAGATCTTCTAAAGATTTATCTTATGAAGTCTTTAATCCATTGGACAATAGTATGTATTATACTTGTGTATAAATAGGATCATAAAGAGGAGAAAAGGTGAAGTTTGTGTAATTAATGCTTAGACATTCACAAACCCTTTTCTCCTCCAAAGAACATACTNGCTATTGTTCTTTGTTATACTCAAGTTGAAGGAACGAGCGAAACCAATGGTTAGAAAAATTTACACACGAAGAACCCTACATAATTTGAAGAAAAGAGCATCTTTTAGGAAGACTTCACCATTTCCTTCAAAAAGACACCAACCCGCTCATCCACTATCGTCTCAAGAGGGGCTTAACTCACCACTTCATTAGATGAATGTGGTTATATCGTACATTGATTCATGTTTGTGCTCGAGTTTGCATGATTATACTATGGTTGTAAGTGTAGGATTTTTATCATTTTTAGTTTGTGCAAATATCTAAACATAAGAAAGGTAAGTGAATTTGATCATTGATCACTTTATTTTTGAATGATAGGTTCTTTATTTGTAGGCTTTTCGACTTGTTTAGAAAGAAATATTATTTGACGTTTCTATAACTGGCTAAGCTTTTTCAAAGAAGCTAACAAACTAACGAACTTTAGAGAAGGATAACACGCTAAAAAATCGAAAATTAACGTCTACAACTCTTTTGATAGTCATGGTCCTAAGTTGAACATAATTTATTTTTAGTCTATACGGAATTTCCAAGCACGTTTTGCATCTTAAAATTTCACATGTTACTAGTATATTAACTTCTAGATATTGATGTATTTGCCCCTTCAATAAATCATTGTTCAATACTATTACAGGACTACCCAAAAATGCAATTTTGGTAACCATGTGAACCAGAAATACCAAAGCTGTCATTTTACAATATCAAACCTTGAATTCTATCATTTAGACAATAATATATTTTACCTACAATGGTCTAAATTTGATACTAAAAACACCCAAAATGATATCACTAGATTTAGGACACCCATCGATCAGTATTACCTTGAATATAATGTAACGTAGATTCCTTAATTAATTCTCTGAATAAAAAATAAACGTATCAATCATATTATCATTGATATTATTTACAAGGTGAAAATACATGTCTACAAATTAAATTAACTACTGGCAGCTTGCAACTCACATATAACAAACAAAAGGGAAAGATTAATACAAGTTAATCAACATAGTATTTATTTTCTACTCTATAATCTCAGTCTTCATGCAAGATCTTAACTTGACTTCTGCTGTGTTCTTGTTATTAACATTAAGCACATCACAACATTCACCTCTATTTTCAGCCTATACGATACCCAAAAAAACACATTAGATTTCAATATATAACATTTCATAAATAAGAAAATGCACAAATAAAATGATTAGGGAGTTAATGGACTTACAAAGTCTAACTTTGTTACTGGAGAGTAAACGCGAATTTTCTTGATGTAATCCGCGGAGTGATTTGAAGAACAAGGAGGCAAATTTCGCTGTTTGTAACGAGCATAGGTTGTCATAATTTCAACTGTGTCATTACTATAACTATTACTACTACTGTTATTGTTACGGTTATGGAGTCTTTTTACCGAACGCAAGTAGAAAATATGCGGAGCTTCACATGAATCGTTGGTGATTTCTCGTGCGTTGAACATGTAATCTGGTGGATTTTTCTCTAAACTCCATGGAGTGAATGTCTCAAAAGGTCTTCTAAGGACGCTTCTAGGGGTGAATTGCTCGTAAATATAAGCCGAGTAGCCCCATGCTATTGAAAATGCCCAATCTTTTGGCTTGTGGTAGCAAACGGTTTGTTGGAGTAGGCGTGATTGATCATGTTTGGCAGGCTTCATAAGATGTCGAACGGACTTATGACGGTCCAGTTTTGGGAAAATTGGTAAGGCAATGTCGAGGTGGTGGAGAGAGATCAATGGTGTTTGTGGATGTGCCGATAATAATCCTGATATGTCGTCCACCAAATCAATCTGTAAAATTAGTAAAATAATAACTGAAGTTTATGGTTCCAAAAAACGAAACTCTAAAGAACACTAATCTGAAATAGTTTCGTTAATAACATAAATTCGTCGATGGTATATCCGTATATATATCATTGCAATAGAGTTCGTGTAGGTATGTCAAAGAAGCTGTATGTTTCCCATTTGATGTTCAAATATAAGTTACCTGATGAAATCCTTTTTCAGGAGTAAGAGGAACACCAAGATCAGCAATGCATGCACTCAAAATCTGATCACTAACCCAATAAAACGGGTAAACACCAATGCATTGATCAAGATTGGCTACCAAGGCCTCTACTAACGGGTAACTTAATGCAAACCCTGCACCACCAAATGCCATCTCGAACGAAAAATCAAAATTTGACTTGATACATTCGGAGACTCCACCAATATAAAAATATTTGGTATGATCATACCTCCCCAAAAGCTCCACCAAATTATCCAAGAAAAAAATAGTATCATCATCTCCCATAATGTACCATCTGACATCTTTATCTCCCTCCCTGAAAGTTTCCAGGATTGTCCTCACAATCCTGATAACGATAGGGTGTATGTGCCTCGAGTACACCTCAAATTTTGTGGTGTTCTCGGAGACACGATAGGGAGGGAGATAATCTGGCCATGGGAGAATATCTTGGGTTGGCTCTTCATCAAAGAAGATGTAACCTTTGGTGACATTTGGTCGATACCATTCCCGGAAATATGAAATTCGGTCACCCCATGCCTTGACGGAACCCGATACACCAAATACCAAATGTGAGATGTTTGTAGGCAAAGGTGGTGGTGGCGATGACGGTGATGGTGATGAAGGAGGAGCTTTTTCTAATTTCTTGATGGGTAACATGCACTTGTATGAAGATTCAGAATTATGGTACATGAAGAAAATGTATATAAAAAAGATTGCAATAGCGAAAATCTTGCATAGATTTAATCTTGTTGGAATATAATGTAGCTTTTGTGGGTTCATTTCAACAAAAGCTTTCTTCTTTCGTTCTTCAACCTTCGTTCATGTGTCATTAACTTTTTGAGGTTTTTTTTATACAAATGTTTACGATAAAATTTAGGTTTTTAAGTTTGAATTGTATTCCCTATGCATTCAGACAAGGTTTAACTTTCGTCTGGGAACATCAACATCTCTTCTAGCATATTTTGCGGCTAAGTTTTCCTCAACGCCATATATAATACAATATTAATTAATACATGCATATAAATAGAAAATGGCGTAACATATCAAAGATTTTCCTAAAATCTATGAGATGTCCTTAGATAAGTAACAAGACTTTTTAAGCATAAGTTCAAATACGGTTTTGTTGGTGGTCAACTAGCAGAGACGGAGCCATGTAGTGACTTGGGTTGGCCAAGACCCACCCCAACATTCTACTTAGAGGCTATTAGTTCTATAATGTTAAAACTATTTGATCCTTTAAAGGATACATTGGCCCACCCAAATTCTATAAACAAATAAAGCTAATATAAAAATTGAGAGATGATTCGGTGGCATGGAAATATCACACTGTTATAACCTTTCTTTTATTCAAATTCAAAAAGTGCTTATGATTTCATATTATTTTCAATATTCATACTTTGTCTTTCAATATTCATAAAGTTTATATTGTCGCATCTTTGGTCCTTTTTTAAGATTGGAGTTACTTATATCATTCACTTTGGTTCAATAGACTTGAAAATTTAATGTCTATGTGCAACAATTTGTTTGAAGATAGACAAATACTAGTAATATTTATTTTTTTTTGTTATAAGCTTACTCTTGCTTTCTTCTTACTTGTTTCCAATATTGAGTTAGTGTATTCATCTCGCGGAGGATCCATGCGTTCGAAATAGAAAATTAAAACTAAAATATACTCAATAGTCAATTTGATATTCGGCCCACCCACGTGCTAAATCCTGGCTTCGTCCCTGTGGTCAAGCATGAATCTATATTTTCTGCGAAACTAATATATCTTTAAACTTGTAGCTAGCTGGGTAGACAAGTTTGTTGTTAGTTTTTACAAGTTTTACATACTTCGTATCATATTTGAGAGATATTATTGAGATAACATTAAACATACTGAATGCTGAAATACAAATTAGTTTAGACAGAACTTGACATACAGTTCCGACCCGTCAAGTTAGAACATACGCAACCTGAAATGTGTAGATTCGGCCGAATAGTAAGTTGATAAAACAAAATGTCATCTTTTGAAGTTGGTTGTTCATACGGAACCTATGTACTCAAACAGAAAGAACCTGTACCGAAAGGCAACTATGAGAAATTAGGCTGATTTTTTTTAAAGGCAACTAATTAATCACACAATGTTTACACGACTAGTTAATCTCACAATGTCCTAAGCAGGACTTAAATCCGCAACTATTTTATTGGAGAACATTCTCACATATAGGGTATCATTGAGACACAAGCTTAGTGCAAATATGAAGATATATAAACTAAACTAAGGATGAGCACGCTACCAGAATGGTACCGAACCCGTACCGAATTGGTTTTACCATTTTTTTTCCAACCAAAGAGGTACGAGTACCATACGAGACAGGATTCGGATACCGGTACCGGTAACGAGAAATCGGTACCTATCCGGGTCTTCCCCATTTTTGCTAAGCCAAAAACAATTCCATATTTCATGCTAGTAAAAATAGGACAAAATATGCATTTTCGAATGATTCCAAACCACAACATGTAAAAAACGCAGCAAACAATTAAATAAACATATCATCAAGATAGTTGTAACTTACAAACGTTCCAAAACTTATAAAATTCCACCAAAATCTTAAGAATCGCTCAAAATATAAAAAAATTTCAACAAAAGACAATTAATCTTGTGTAACACCGTTCCCTTTTTCTTTAGTGTTTTGCTTGACAATCTCCTCTTCTATATCTACACATCAAAAAAATATATATATGTTTTATATGTAGCTACAACGCTCATATTTTAAAATCAAAGCATCAGTTTTGTTATTAGTCTAAAACAAATTTAATAACAAAGCATCAATGTTGTCTAAATCAAAGCGTCAGTTGCAAATATTTTTTATATATCTACCATAACTACAACACTTATATTTTAAAATCAAAGTTAATTAACAACACTTATGTAGATCTGCCGTAAATCAAAGCGTTAGGTGCAAATATTTCTCATATATAAAGTTGTGCTAACTGATTCCAAGTGTATTTTATTTTGTATATAGAAATTGATAAGTTATTATCTTGTACAACATCGTCATCATTTAATAGATCGTCTATGTCGTCTATTATAGCTTTTTTGGACTTTCTCATGCAATCTTGAGTGCATATCAACGCCTCAACCACGGCATAAGACAAGTTAGTCCTATACGGGTCAACAACACGGCTTCCCGTACTAAAAGCCGACTCCGGCCAATGCAACGGTGGTTATTTGGAATACCAAGATATCTAAAAAATAATAAAAACTTTTGAAACAACAATAACGTAAAACATAAGTAATAAAATCATCAATATGTATAGTAAATTACCTTTAGCTATTCGAGATACTATTGGAAATCTTAGAGCATTTATTTTCCACCACTCGAGTATGTCAAAATCACCAGTAAATCTAATTCGCGGCTCATTTAGGTACCTAGTTCATTCGGTGGAGCCAACGTCTTCCAAATTCAAGAAATCATCCAAGAAGTCATTCCCTCTAATATATGATTTACAAGATTGTTGATTCTTGGTTCTTTTAGATGAGCTTTTTGACACAACCGTATCAAACCTTATTTGAAACAAAACTCCCATTCTTTTCACAATTTCTTTCAACATCTCCCTTACCATGGCATTAAGAGCATCATCGGGTAAAGGACTTTCACTAGACATGTTATACTCCAACATCTTTTTGACCTCATGTGAAACAAGATGTTGTTTCATAGTCGGGTCCAATATTATGGCAAAATACATATAATCATCAAGCTCATCAAATTTCCCTCAATACTTGTTATATTTCTTAACCATATCACCAACCATGTGACAAAAATCGGGTTTATTCGTCCAATAACGAAGATGTTTGTCTATATCTAAAATTTCTCTATAAAACAGATGCGCTAAGGGCTTTGAAGAGGAGGAAATTAGTTCGGTTTTAACTTTGAATTTTTCTAGAAATTCAACAATGCCTTCACACACACCAAAATTCAACTAGTTCGGCACTCTCTCAAGATCACGATAATAACAATCATCTTCAAGTTCATACTTAAAAAACACTTCCCTTAACGGGCATTCAACCTTTAACATATCATGCTTGGAATTCCATCTAGTAGGACATTCACCACACAAAAACCTATTTGATCCAAGGTTAGCTTCTTCCATGCAACTTTTTAACTTATTTATTCTTTATAATGAATACCTAATATATGTAACCGCATCTGCTATACAATCCACATGATAATTCTTTTCCTTTAAACCTTCTTTAACAATAAGATTAAGAATGTGAGTCATGCATCTAATATGAAAATCCTTCCCATCATCATATATTTTAGCATTATGCAACTTTTTAATCAAATGATCTAGTGCCTTATGATTACTCGGTGCATTGCCTACCGTCACAGTCATCACATTTTTAATCCCCCAACCAACAATACATTTAAGTAAATCATTACTAACGTCCTCAGCTTTATGACTATCAATAGGTCTAAAGTTTATATTCCGTTTGTGCATACTCCATTCGTCGTCAATAAAATGCGTCGTGACTACGATATAGTTTGTTTTCTTACAACTACTTGTCCATGTATCGGTAGTCAAGTGAACGGTATTGGTTGGCTTTGTTAGATAAGCTAACAACTTGCCTCTTTCATATAGGTAATACTTTGAAATATCCCTAGATAACTTATGTCTAGATGGCAACACAAATTTTCCATTACAAGCATTAGTATACTCAACAGAAAGCTCATGTTCAACAAACTTGAAAGGTATGTCAACAACAAACATGTTAATCGATGCTTTTTTTTATCCTACTTTCATCATGTTTCCAAGTTTGTAAACTACTAGTACCTTCACTACTAGGATTTGTTTTTAAAACTCTAAATGTGTTTGTTGTTTAACTTGGTTTTTGGGGACATATTCCGGATTAGAAGGACAATGATAATGTTTATGAAAACCGGAAGTACAATTGGGATCGCTGGCCGCTAGAGTCTTATTGTAAAACTTGCAAAACGCCCTTCTTAACCCAATAAGTTGAAAAAAGGGTGCCTTTCAAAAGGTATCGGGAAAACTTGCACAATTACCGAGACTATGACTAATGGTTACGAGTAACTTATACCTTTCAAAAATGGTAGTCCCGGCACCGTATCATTTATGAAAGGTACCGTTGTGCAAGTTTTGCAATAATAAGGGCTAGAGTCTTATTGCAAAACTTGCACAACGCAGTTCTTAACCCATCAATCGTCTAAACATATACTTCTCAACACCTCTTGATATCTCGAGTCTTCTCATGCTTCAACACATTTTCAAATATGTTTGTTATGTTGCATTATCATCAAAAGATCTAACAAACCATTGAGAATGTTTAAAATATATTTTAGGGTAATTAAACATTTACAATTTCAATCATTCTATTTCGAACCTCATTTTACATATCATACAAGGTATGAACAGGATTTTACAAACTAGCCTAATGATCGAAGTTGCATTTATTTCATATACATTGCATCAAAATATTTTTATCATCTTGTAAAATCTCTTACATCATTTCGTAAATTGCATACTAAACACTTGCACCATTTTTTTATTAAAAAAGAATGGTCTTTAAATGATTTATAAAAGTGAATTTGATAACTAGCGAGAATCTTCCAGGTTGAGAATGGATTCAAACTTGATCTTGCATAAAAAATGAAGTTGCTGATTTTGCAGCAATCCAATACCAAAGAGAAAAGCATTCAAATGCGTTCATGCATTAAACTTTTCATAATCTATTTTAAACAAATTAAATTTGTTAATTAAACACACTTTATAAAATTAACAAATGCTAAAAATGTTTGTTTTATTTGTGGATTAAATTCAAATTTGAAGTCACCTAATTTACATAAACCTTCCCATTAAGGAAAAACATATTTTGTTTTGGTAATGAGACCAAATCACTCTGTTTATTTAATTAAATAAACTTTCATAAAGACTTACAAATTCAAACATTATTAGTTAGTCAAAAACAAACTTTTATGAGCCTTTTAAACAAGTGAACATTTGTAGAAAGAATGGAAACATGTGACTAAACCAACTTTAAAACTGCTAGAAAATGCCCTGATGGATCTTTTTCAGAGGACGGATCCCTCAGAGGATCCGTGGATCCGTGGTAGTTATGACTTGTCCTATTTTGCCTAGTTAAGCCATCATTTGGTCCACATTCAAACTAATGATCCGCTTGGTTCTAAGTGGGGAAAGGGAAAGGGTAAGAGAAAGGGAAATGGAATGCAAAGGAATGAGTGAGGTGGGTAATCAATCCCTTACCCCCTTAATTTATTTTATAATGGTTGATTACCCACTACGGGGTAATCAATCCCTTTGCACTCCCCCACCAAGCAAAAACAAATGAGTAAGGTGGGCNCACTAATGCAGCTATAGCGGCTGTTCCGGCTTTGTGAAATAGGTTATTGATGAATGCCCTGAGAGCAGCCGTATTTTGGCGGGGCGTTTACACTAATGCAGCCATAGCGGTTGTTCCGGGTTTGTGATGGTTACTGCTATTGTAAGTATGACTTAGGTTTTTAAGAAATTTTTTATGGCTGTGATGATTGTTGTAATTTCGGCGACATGTTCTGACCCTAATTTGGCAAGGTAATGAACGGATGGCATAGCATATATATTACCTGCTCTGCAACCGTACTTTGCAGCCATGGCGGAGTTGGGATACTTCTATGACCTGACCAACATATACATATCTGAGCCTAATCTTTTATTGCACCACATTTTTGGGGAACACCTACAACGATAACAGGTTTAGGGTTGGCGTTCCATTTTCTGTTGCATTGTTGTCGTTCATGGTTACTGCTATTGTAGGTATGACTGTAGGTTTTCACACAATGAAATTATTGAACCGTAAACCTAATACTAATTTATTCATGGTTACTGCTATTGTAGGTATGAGTGTAGGACTAGCGGCGGGTTGTAGCAGTTTACATGGGGATGATGGGCGTGCACATTCGACAGCTTGAGGTTATTTGACTATTGGTTATTATGTATTGTAAATGTTCTACTGTAATTTTTTAAATGCTGTTTGGTTTCCCCTGTTTTCGTTCACTATTTTAACTGCCTACCAAAATAGCTAATCTCTGAATTGTGATGCACAAAGTAAATGACAAGTTAAGAAAATTAGAGCGTCAGAATTTTGGTAAGGCGGATCCATTGTTCTGGATCATTGACAGTTGCTGCAAATTCAGTTCCGCCTTAAATTTGATTATTGTCACGTACGGTTATATTGTTAGTTATCAATATGAATAAGTAGATTATTTAATGAATTGTTTAGTGTTGGCGATAAACTTGCAGATTAATAGAATCAGGTTTACCGTGTGAAATGAAACGTAGGGGCAGATATGTTGTCGTTTATGAGCACTGAGTTGACAAAATACAATGAGGTTTATCATTTATGTTTAGATTGCTGAGCTAAGTAATAGATAATAGTTTGAGTTAATTTCATTTACTGATGATATCGAAATGTGTATGATGATGAATGAAATAGCTGACATGTTTAAAATGATTTTGCTGGGTGTTTGTTTAAGGTTAGTTTTGGGCTTATGAGGGTTTAGCCTGTGCTTCATATGCCCGTATTTCCGACTCATTTTGAAACTTAAGCCTTATATAATCTTATTGTGGTGAAGTAACCTTATATAAGCTCATAGGTTTCAAAATAATCCAATTAAATGAGCTTATGAAACATAACCTTATTGTGGTAAAGTAACCTTGGTAATTTAGCGATAGCTTTTATTTCTAATTCAGGCTGCAGTGGATGAAGAATATGACTGCGATGTGAATCTCTTAGGTGAGGAGACTGAGGAGGAAAAGAAAGCTTCTAAAGAACGTGCAGCATTGAAGGCATCTGGAATGAAAAAAGAATGTAAGCTCAGTTTCATTTTATCGCTGTAAAAGGGTCCACAAGACATATACATGTTACTTCATTGCAAATTGACGAGACGAAAAGTGTACCCGTTTTAAGGGGTCATTTAAGCCCTAATTCGAGTAAATATGATCAAATATTGCCCTAAATCGTTCCTTTTGTCATTTTAGGTACTTTTGAGAAGAATTCTAGAAAACATGCATATTTGGACGTTTTTGGAGCATAAAAGTGAAGAAAACGACAAAGTCTCAAAAGAAGCTGAATTTCTACCAGACGGCGTCAGAGTCACAAGGTGACGCCGTCAGACAACGTTGACAAAGGAGTGAAATTACTTGACACTTGACGGGCCAGAAAGATTTTGCAACATTATCTGATGCCGTCAGGTGTTACAAGATGTAGGCCGTCAGGTTATAAGCTAAAGAGTGACGGCCCAGAAGGATTTAGAGGGTGACGGCGTCAGAAGTAGATCTAGGCCATCCGAGAACCCTAGTGGCGGCGAGCTGACGGCGTCAGACTCTATAACCTGACGCCGTCCCAGAAATGTACAAATCTATATATATTTTCGCTAATTTTCATTCATTAGTGTGACTTTTGGTGG
>LBNU01016215.1:71566-88325 GCA_014162995.1 Artemisia annua
CGTAATATTCGGCATTTATTTTCGTCATTTTATATTTAAGTTGTCATGGTGCCACACATTTGCTAAGCTTTATACGTATTTAAAATATTTTATTGAGTTGCACATATGCTGTATATAAGTTTTTATAGCGTAATCTTCGCCACTTATTCTCGTCATTATATATCTAAGTTGTGATGGTATCACATTTCTAAGCATGACACACATTTAAAATAGTTTATTGACATTAAAAGAGTATATGTGAAGAGACTTTTTTCAAGATGTTACATTGAAAAGAATCTCTTCACATGTAATTTTTTAATATGCATAAGTTACATAAAGTATTTTAAATATGAAGCGATGTCATTAATGTTTGAGATCTTTTATATTCATCCCCTTGCGATGCACACAGGTTTGGACTGCCTCAGGACCCATGCAATGCACACATGTTGGATCTAATTGTTTTTTTCATAATGTTCGGGACTAATTTTCGATTCATGTTTGAAACTCTAATTTTTGTGAAAGACGGACTTCGTTGTTCAAATAAATTACATTATTAAAAGCGAACTATAAAAAAAATTTCCTTTTTAACAAAACTATTAAAACATAAAACATTAAAGTAATTAGTATATTCAAGAGTATAAATTATAACTCCTATAATAAAAAATCAGATCCAATAACCCAAGTCCGAATCATAAACCCGCTCCATTGTTAAGATGATAGTGTGAAGATATTTTTATTATATACTACTCTTTTCAATATGTAACATCGACATAATTTACACGGTCATATCAAATATCAAATTCACACAATATTCCAAGACGTTTAATTAAGAAAGTGACATTAACACACCGCAAGACAAAAAAACTAAGAGCAAAAATATTAAAATACACCAACAAAGTGTAGTAATAATTATTGACTAAAAATTGAATGCTCGTCAAATTATTTTCAATAAACTTACTTGCTAACGAATCAATAGTATTAGCCCGTTTATCAGTATTACATGAAGTAAAATATTGCATGTTTAATTTATTACGTACTATTAATATGAATGCTAAGTATTCATTCCACCGGTGGCCGTGGCGTTTTTCTTGTTGTTGTTGTTGTTGTTGTTCTTGTTGTTCTTGTTGTTGTATAATAAAAAATCAGATCCAAGAGTATAAAGTAATTAGTATATTCAAGAGTATAAATTATAACTCGTATAATAAAAAATCAGATCCAATGACCCAAGTCCGAATCATAAACCCGCTCCATTGTTAAGATGATAGTGTGAAGATATTTTTATTATATACTACCATTTTCAATATGTAACATCGACATAATTTACACGTTCATATCAAATATCAAAGTCACGTAATATTCCAAGACGTTTAATTAAGAAAGTGACATTAACACACCGCAAGACAAAAAAACTACATTAAGAGCAAAAATAGTAAAATGCACCAGCAAAGTATAGTAATAATTATTGACTAAAAATTGAATGCTCGTCACATTATTTTCAATAAACTTACTTGCTAACGAATCAATATTATTAGCCCGTTATCGGTATTACATGAAGTAAAATATTGCATGTTTAATTTGTAACGTACTATTAATATGAATGCTAAGTATTCATTCCACCGGTGGTCGTGGCGTTGTTCTTGTTGTTGTTGTCTTTGTCGTTGTTATTCATTGGCCTTTTGCATGTTTTGTTCTTGATACAATTTTTGTGACTTCTCGATCTCTTTCTTTAATGCTTCTTGACGCGCTACAAAAAACAATTAGATATAGTTGATCGTTAGTAACTTAAATACAGTTAATCAATATATTGCATTTTCGATCAAAGTGAAAATGTTCGTGCATGTTCCACTTAATTGATAAGAGAACGATGTGTAGGATCTCTTAAACCATTAGAGAAGATGATGTTACTACCAAACCTCCTAAGTATCATCTTTATGTCCTACATTGTTACACACACAAAACACATGTGAAATATACATAAAACAATATAAATCAATATGCTAAATAAGTAAGACGATATGATGCTTACTTTACCACCATAATAAGTTGTAGCCCAATGCGCACGCGGTGTGAAAGAAGTTGTGGTTTGTTGTGTGTGATTTTTGACACATTATATAGTTGATAAAATATTTGTAACTCATGGACGGGAAGGTAAAAAGACTAACCACTAATTAGGGCTGAGCATCGGGTCGGAACCGACCCGAACTGACCCGACCCAAAAAAACCGAGAACCGAATTTCATGAAAAACCGGAACCGAACCGACGGGCCGTCGGGTCGGTTCGGTTTTCGTCGGTTCGGTTCGGTTTTGTCGGTCTACGTGTATTTTAGCATGTTTTTTGTCGGTTTTGGGCCGAACCGGACCGAACCGAAACCGAATTTTATAAAAGACCGGAACCGAAACCGAACCGACGGGCCGTCGGTCCGGTTTGGTTTTCGTCGGTTCGGCCGGTTTCGTCGGTCCGGTTCGGTTTTGAACCTTCGGTGCTCAGCCCTACCACTAATTGGTGTGTTTAATTTATGTATTCATGACACTTTTGGTTTGTATTCTTTGAGGTTTAGATTAATATTAGGCACTAAATATATAGGTCATATGTACTTACCACTTAAGCATGAAACCTAAACCAAGGTACTTACGCATGAAGCCTCCCGATAGCAAAATCAATTCATGAGACATTTATTAACACCCTTTTGCATTTATAAGACTACTTAGTCTTTTATTATACTAGTCATTAGGACCCGTGCGATGCACAGGACTGTATATAGTTGTTGATAATGTATTTTTCGGCACTTATTGTCGTCGTTATATATGTAGGTGTTTGTTTATTATTAAATTTAATAATGCCGCATAGTTAATATAGTGTATTTACATTAAAAGAGAAGTTTATGTTTATGTATCTGTATTGTGTTTTTTTATTTATTATTATTATTATTATTATTTTTTACATTATACTTAGAGCTGAGCATCGGGCCGGATCCCGACTCGTCCCGACTAATCCCGATCCCGAAAATAACCTAAATCGTAAACCGAATACCGACCCGAAAGTAGTCGCCGTCCCGTCCCGTCCCGAAAATAATCGGTTTTTGCTTGTATTTTATCAGTTTTTGGCTCGTCCCGACCCGTCCCGAATGCCGAAAATGCTAAAAATCCATCCCGACTCCTGACCGGAGAAGTTATTATTCGGTTTCGGGACTATCTGTTTATGTCGGAATTGGTCGCTTGTCGGGACTTGGGCGGTTTTGCTCACCCCTAATTATACTACTATACATTGTTTAAAATAAAGTAAAACTTTATGGCCTGCCCTTTATCTTGAAGCATATTATGACATTACTCTATATGGTGTCTGAAGAAAATTAATTTTCTTTCAACGCAACAACTTTTAAATTCGTCAATCCAAATAACTCAATTGGCAACTCACCTTTAAACCCCTGGTTACTTAAATCAAGTATAGTTAAACTTCTCAAATTCGTTACAACACTCGGAAATCCACCAGAAAATCGACAACCATTAACATTCAACTCCTTTAACCCCGATTCTGGAATAATTTATGGTTTTCCAATTAGACAACATTTATTGAAATTAAAAGTTATAATCAGTTTAAATAAGGATTCTCTTTATTGAATATTGAAGTTGTTGCTTCAATTTGTTCGAAATTATCATCCAATGATGATAATTGTATGGCGGATGTTATGCACAGATTCTTAACTGCAATTCATTAGGTTTGTCTTGTTTTTTTTTAGTTTTGTTGTTCATATGATGCATATATTTGTTGGTGGTTGTGTAGTTTTAGGGGATGAAATAAGGGTAAAGTCCATAAATTAGCAACGTACTTTCTCAACTTTACACAGTTAGGTAACGAACTTTTTTTATTACCAGTTTAGTATGTGAAACTTGCTAATTTTCGACAATATAGTCATTACACAAGGGTATTTTAGTAAACAGCAGGTCAATGACTATATCGTCACATAAATTTGCATCGTTAGTCTTTTTTACTAACGGTCGTTAGTAAATAACTTAAAATTTGCATCGTTAGTCCTTTTTACTAACGGCCGTTAGTAAATAACTTAAAATTTGCATCGTTAGTCCTTTTTCGTCCGTTTTTGTATGTTTTCGTCCGTTTTTAAACGTTTTCGTCTGTTTTTCTCACGTATTGCATTTTCAGGTTAAAATCTCGCGATTCTTGATGTAAAACATCATTCCGGACAACTTTCATGTTTTTCAATTTTGATGATTCGGACCAGAAAATGATTAAAATCGTGATTTTTAATCAATACAAAAACCTTTTTTTATTTTTAAATCGATATAGTTGTTTCTTAAAACGATGGTCAAATCGATACATAAACATTTTTTAAAATTGATACAGAAACATTTTTTAATCGATGGTCAAAATCGTGATTTTAAATCGATACAGAAACTTTTTTTAAAATCACGATTTTGACCATTTTCTTGTCCGAATCATCAAAAGTGTGAAACATGAAAGTTGTCCGGAATGATGTTTTACGTCAAGATTCGCGAGATTTTAACCTGAAAATGCAATACGTGAGAAAAACAGACGAAAACGTTTAAAAACGGATGAAAACGTACAAAAACGGACGAAAATCACGATTAAAAAACGGATGAAAACGTACAAAAAAGGAAGAAAACGTGTAAAAAGGGACGAAAGCGGATGAATAAGTAAGAAATCTAAATTTTAAGTTATTTACTAACGGCCGTTAATAAAAAGGACTAACTATGCAAATTTATGTGAAGAACACAAGGGTATTTTAGTAAAACAGCAGGTCATAATGACTATATTGTTGAAAATTAGCATGTTTCACATACTAAATTGGTAATAAAAAAGTTCGTTACCTAACTGTGTAAAGTTGAGAAAGTACGTTGCTAATTTATGGACTTTACCCATGAAATAATTGTCCTAAAAAAAATTTTGTAACTCATTGGGTATGTTTGTTTCAAGTATTCACAGGTTAGTGTAGATCTCTAAATTAAGTTACTAATTTGAGATGTGGCTATGTTTTAAATTGATTTTCAACTGCTGTTTTTGCACTATTAAAGTCGGGTATGAGTTTGGTGATCCAATTGAGTCGATATGTGTGGCAAAAATAATTCTGATGTTTAGTAAAGATTGACTTGTAAGCAATCTCTTAGAATAGTTTTTTTTTCACTATCTTTGGTTGTATACTAATTTTCGCAGTGATTTGCTTTTGTAGTATCTTGTGTGGACACTTCCATATGTAGCATTTACTCGCGCTGGATGGCTGCATATTAAACAATAACGGTAGGAAATGGTGAGTATTATGTATTCAGTTATTTTTACTTTAGCTATATGATTTTGTAGTTTGAGTTGTAGATATTTAGAAGAAGTTTGCAGCAGAAATGAATGACAAATATTTAGATTATTTGAAAAGTAACGGATACATGGTTAGGTAGAACTACAACTTCTTATTTTAGGTTACTGAAAGTTTCCTTAAAAACAATATTTCTTGTATGCTCTTTGAGTTCACTGTCTTGGTCTTCCATCATTAGTATTTTCAATCCTTCGGGGCTTGTGACTCTAGATAGGGCGACATATAGTTGCCCATGGCTGAACACAGGGTTAGGTAAGTAAACCCCGACATGCGTAAGTGACTGGCCTTGGCTCTTGTTTATGGTCATCGCATAGCATGGTTTAACAGGAAACTGCCTGCGTTTCATTATGAATGGCCATTTTGTCTGAGTGGATGTCATTGTGATCCTAGGTATAAGAACAATATCTCCTATATGTGATCCAGTTAGGATTTTAGCTCGAATAACAAATTGACCAAGATCACTAATGATTAGCCTTGTTCCATTGCATAAAGGAAGGGAGATGTGTACATCATTCCTCCTGTTTCTGGCCCAGATGAGCACATTCTCTAGAGTCCCGGGCTTTGGAACAGAGTGATCAATAGTTACAATGTCCTTCTATTTGTTGCCACCACTGCAACCAATATGAATGGTAAATGATCCATATAATTAAAACATTGCTAAAATGTTCCATATAATCAAATCTGAATGTAAGATTTAACTTTACTTACTAAGCGCCTGCTTTAAAACGTTTCAGGTCTGGGATGTCATCATCATCCAGAATTAGGGTCGAGGAACTGCTCGACAAATAAAGCTTGTCTGAAAGGTAAGTATACATACTTTGTTATTTTTTAAATGCTTGAAACAATAGGAATATATGATGTTGAATGGACCCTTACTATTGTAGCTTCTAGCATTGACAGAAGTTAGGATAACAACACATAGACCACTCTGTTTGGTTTTCTTTTCTATCAATGTTTCGCCTAGTGCCCCCCATAGGGTGACCCTAATTGATTGGCCACTGTTTAAACAAACATAGAATCAACAATGTTGTGAGTAACGTATGGAAATTTATAAGGACCATACCAAATAACACTTACCTTTGATTGGCAAGATGGAAATCGAGATTCCTGGAACCTGTCCTCTGATAATTGATCCTTCCCACATTGGTGATGTAACCAATAACATCTGGAAAATGTAGGCTAAATTAGAAATCTACCTATTATCTGAAAAACAACTAAAAAGATTGAATAAAGATGACCGTACCAATGAGGAATTTGTTTTCACTGGTTTCAAGGTTCTCAAAAGGGACCAATTGGAAAGGATGTCTGACAAAACCATCTGCCTTGACCGCAACTTTCCTAACGGTCGTTCCTCCATCAAATTCAATCATGCAAGCTGGTCCTTTCAAAACACGGTACTCATCCTTATTTGGTTTGACGGTAAAGTCTTTTATTGAATAAATGAACCCATCTTTTAACTTGCCAACAAAATTATGTGAAACGCTAGCCTTTGAAGTGCAATGCATAATATTACCCTGAAATAACAAAATATAAGCAATTTATTGAATAATGTATCTGACCACCATGCATCTTACTGTTTTTTTATAATTTAACAGTAAAGTTGTAGTTGTAATTGTAAGCAATCAACCTTCCCATCAGAAACAATAAAATCTGTGCTTAAATAACGCCCGGTTCTAGCACTAACATCCCATTTTCTACAGATCATGACTACAATTGTGCCGGATACACCAACATCCAGCGCATCAAGGAAGAGCGGGCTGTTTGCCTCAGTGGACTTAAGGAAGAGCTGGCTGTTTGCCTCAGTGGGCTTTCCTGCAGGTTTAACATTAGTTTCAGTTGCCTGGCTTGCGCTGTCTGCCATTATGATTTTAGATTGAATTAAGCTTGGAAATTAGAGAAAGCTGGTACTGTACGAAACTGGGAAATTGGACATTACATTTATACAGGTCGTATGCTTTGTGAATATATGTTGTAACTGAAAATTTATATGCTATTAATGGAGATGGTTGATATACTTTGTGCCTATGTTAATGATGCATAATTGCACAATTATGCACACTTATGTTGCAAGAGATGCCTCGCATGCCTGGAATCAATATGGGGTTCTTTGAGTTGCTTGAATTCAATTTTATAAATCAGTTGGGGCTGCTTGAGTTTCTTGAAATCGATTGATCATTAGTTCTTGCATTAAACCTCACGTACTTACCACTTAAGCATGCAAACTAAACTAAGGTACTTACACATGAAGCCTACCAATAGCAAAATCAATTCATGAAACATTTATTAACACCCCTTTGCATTTATAAGACTACTTAGTCTTTTATTATATATGATATGATATTTCTTTATATATATATATAGATATATATAGATTCTTTTTCACTTTTAACTTTAAGTATTTTTGTTTGTGTTATATCATACTTGATGAAAAAATATATTAATTGATTAGATTTTAAACGTATTTTCACTAGTATAATTTTCATCAAATATTATATAAAATAAACAAAAATATTTAAAGTCAAAATTAAAAAAGAAAAACTTCAAAAGTCGAAACTAAATATTTAATATGAGACGGAGGTAGTACTATACAAAGAAAACTATTTTCACAACAATAAGTTAAGCGTATAACTTAATACACAATGCTAGCTGTAACATAGTATATTTTTCTGTCTAAACCAAATTACACGCATGTAAAAGTTGGCTGGTGTACAAGAAAACAGTTATCACACGAAAGTTGTTTACTCGACTTGTATGAATACAATTTCAAAACATACGTGTGTGTCGTAATTATATTTGTGAAACACACTTTACAGGGGTGAGCGCGGTTCCGGAACCGCATGGAACCGACTTGGAACAGAAAGAACCGAGAACCGAAATAGTCATAATTTAGGAACCGAGAGCCGAACCAAAAAACATGTTTCGGTTTCGGTTTCGATTCCGGTTCAGGTATTTCGGTTCTACCCAATTGGAACCGCAAATTTTTTAAAACCGCTAAGAATTCAAAATTCGTTGACTTTAGTAGTTGGTGACTTAGTAAGTAGGTATTGGTGGTATACATTATACAAGTGGGCAGTGGCACAGTATAATATAACTTTTGAGCAGGCAGTACGTATTATATAACTAACAGAACTATTTTTTATCTATACTACTCTATAATACATTTGGGATATGCTATTAATAGAAGGTTTAAAAATTCAGATTCAACATCTTACTTATAATGGAAATATTTGTATAAGTTTTCAATTTAGCCAATATTGTTCATCCACATTAAAGTTGTGCAGATTTTAATTTGCAATGTACAAACAATACATCATGCTTTCAATGCAGTCAAATAAAACGTGTGAAAGTTAATACATACATATGGAAATTAAATATCTTCAATTCACTTGTAACAACCCATTTCAATAGCTTCTTCCATACACACAAATAATTATTAAAAACGTGTAACTGCTAAAGATCATTATTATCAATAATGATGATTAAAAATGTGTAACCGCATTCACCATATAAATCCACACAAATCATTTTATATCTCAGACACAAATGTTTTTTTAGTTCTTTAAGGAGAATCATTGTTCATCTTCAGCCCACCATCACAACGAGCCGAGCACCACTACGAGCCATCCAAACCTAAAGAGTATAAAAACCTAACACACATTAACAAAACAAACACACCACAATTATTTTCATCTGTCTATGAAAGTTATATAATCTGTGAATCGCTTGTAACCTACATTAAATAAGAGATATGTGACTGGACATTTGGTAATTATAAGACTCTTCTAGAATCTTCATCATGAGGGAGAGATAAGACGAGTTGATCTTGCATGTGAATCTTTGGTGGTCATCGGTTAAAGCATGTGAGTATGCGATGAGCGGATTTGTGATGTGTTTGTGGTAGTAGTCACTTATTCATGGCGGAGGGAAGTGATATGATGTAGGGGTGGCAGATCCGTGGTGGTTGAAGGTAGATGAAGGCTCCAGATATGATAGCGGGGGTGGAGGGATGGTGGAGTCATTGAAGAAGAGTTGTGGTGTGTATGGTCCTTTTTTAGTTAAACATTGCATGTAAATTTAAGGCAGTTGATATATTCACGGGTCTCTTTTATAGATCCACGACATTTAAAAGTAAGGGTGCGTTTGGTATCCCACTATGGGAATGAATCTATGACTTTGAAAGTTATTAATGTTGTTTGGTTGGTTATGGGGCCCACCACAATGGAATGAGGATACCCATTGTTGATAGGGGTGTTCATCGGTTCGGTTTTCGGTTTCATGGGTTGTATGGTTCGGGTTATTCGGTTTGAAAATTTTAAAAATTAAAACCAAAACCAAACCAAACCAATTATAGAACGGATAAAACCAAACCATTCAACAAATTAGAATTCGGTTTGGTTTCGGTTAAAACCAAGAAAACCAAATTCAAGTAAACTTCTAAAAGTCACAAATAAAAACCTAAAAGTTCAAATAAAATTATCAAATCAAAAGGTCTCACAAAGTGTTTAAGTAAATCAACAAAACAAAAGTTTAAGAAACCAAAAGGTTTCATAACTTAACGGAAATAAATGAAAGCAAAATAAGATAAAATGTTCTTCGACAAAGGTCTACAGATGTCTTATGATTGAATATTCCATCTTCAAGCATCCTTGATTTAAGGAGTGATTAATTTATAAGATATTTTAAATTTTTAGGATTTTTTGTTGGGAAGATAAACATATAAAATCTGTATATATATATATATATATATATATATATATATATATATATATATATATATATATATATAATCTAAACTTTTTTGTGTGGATAGATATATATTCGGTTTTTTCGGTTTGGTTTGGTTATTTATTTGTCAAACCCAAAACAAAACCAAACACCAATTAAATACTTCGGTTTGGTTTTAAACCAAACCATACACCAATTAAAATTTTTGGTCCGGTTTTATTCGGTTTCGGTCCGGTTTATATTTCGGTTTGTTCGGTGTCAAACCAAATACTGAACACCCCTAATTGTTGATGCATAATCTGGCGCGGGCTGGATTTAACGACTCTCCCTGGGCCGTTAGTCGTCTTCTCGAGCCCTGAGTCGACCTGTCAACAAAGAGAACCCGTTAGGAGTGGACCCGAGGCCGTAGCCCCGGGATCCACCTCCGACGGTCAAGTTAGTATTGATGCGATATAGCATACAAGAATTAGGTTTAGAGTAACCTCTTGTGTTCTCCAGAAGAAAGGAATCCCAGCCCTATATTTATAGGGCATGGATTAGGGTTTAGGCGTAGAGTGGGCCGCTGTCTGCCAGGCCTGGCCCATTCCAGACTATACGTCCACAAGCCCCCATGTCTAGTGTGACATAGTGCATGGCTATGTTATGCTAGACTTAAAGTTCTGTTCATGGCCGCGTCGGCCCAATCAACCATGATGGCATGGCCCATGTGTGCGCAA
Organism: Artemisia annua; assembly: GCA_014162995.1. Taxonomy (NCBI): domain Eukaryota; kingdom Viridiplantae; phylum Streptophyta; class Magnoliopsida; order Asterales; family Asteraceae; genus Artemisia; species Artemisia annua. The sequence continues at coordinate 82,328 of LBNU01016215.1, forward strand.
CTCAGGTGTGCACATAGGACGGACTATACTGCGAAGCCCAAATGCAACAGTGCGCACTGGTTGTCCCAGAGGCGCAGTCCTGTTTAGCCCATTAAACTATATCCAAATCCGCGACCTTGTAGGCGCATCCGTGGTGACCATGTTCCATCCTGAGTAACACCTATTCTTACATGACGGGGAGGGATGCGCATATGCTAAGTTTCCCGCCACAGTGTGACAGTAAAGACCCCGTAAGAAGAACACGTAGTTCTATAATTGGGGTAACACTGACATTGCGATTGTGAGAGTCTCACAATGGTGAAGGTGGATCTCGTATGCTGCATCCTGGGTAAGGGCGTACCTTTTGTACCAGTAGCGATGCAGCATGGTGCGACAGAAGACATGCTTCTGTGGCAAAGGTGCGCGCTGTGCGCGACAAGGAGGTGCGAACATTACATCCGTCTTTACAACCGACAGAGGACGTCTCCCCTGCGGCAAGATGGTGCGAATATTTAAATCCGTCTTTGTACCGGGCTTGCAATACCTCTTACGTACGATCTGCTTCCAAATATACCTGAGTGACGCGTACGGAAACAGTGGTATTATATACCCTGGTAGCCCCCCAAGTTTGATGGTGCTACTCTTGTAGGAGCATTAAACTTAGTTATTCAAATCCTGAAAAACACTTAATGCAAATATTAAAAGTATATGCCGCGAATCGCAACATATAAAACCTAATGAAGTAAAAGATTAGCGTGAAGCAATATATAGCACATAGCATGTGAAATTAACACATAAGAGAAGTAGTAGTGCGAATTACACCTATCGTGAGGTTTTACAAACTACATAAATAATGAATTGTTGTTTCAATCGCACCGTGACCGTGACTAATAGTTTCAATTGCACGCACAGACGCAGATGGATGTATCGTGACCACATAGACCCGAACGTTTGTGGATGATCGCAGATGAACATAACATGACCACGGCTTTTGTCCAGTGCGCTCATGGCGATTGACTAGCATCGTGGTGCCTGTTCAATAGCACGTAGCTAATCTGCGAAGATGTCCGAACGCACGGCCTAACGCGGGTAGATTTATCGTGACTGCGTCGTGCAAACAAGCATACCAACCGTAAAAAACATTATGTGCGCTAATTAATTCGCGGCGAAAAAATAAAGTAGGTCCGATCATGCGGACTTAGTGCGACTATAGATAAAATCGTGTTTACCAAGTTAAAAGATTTACATAAAATCTTATGAATATTTAAAAGATAACATATCTTAACGCATGAATACCGCATCGGCCGGGTTTTAAAGTGCAACCCAAAAAAAATACAAAGTATTAAAGTTACCGGCTTTTGAACTCGATGGTTGCTTTCCGGTGATGTGAGAGCACGGAACTTGTCGTAGTCATGTCCCACGGATGGCGCCATCTTGTTGATACATAATCTGGCGCGGGCTGGATTTGACGACTCTCCCTGGGCCGTTCGTCGTCTTCTCAAGCCCTGAGTAGACCTGTCAACAAAGAGAACCCGTTAGGAGTGGACCCGAGGCCGTAGCCCCGGGATCCACCTCCGACGGTCAAGTTAGTATTGATGCGATATAGCATACAAGAGTTAGGTTTAGAGTAACCTGTTGTGTTCTGTTCTGAAGGGAATCCCAGCCCTATATTTATAGGGCATGGATTAGGGTTTAGGCGTAGAGTGGGCCGCTGTCTGCCGGGCCTGGCCCATTCCAGACTATACGTCCACAAGCCCCCCAAGTCTAGTGTGACATAGTGCATGGCTATGTTATGCTAGACTTAAGTTCTGTTCATGGCCGCGTAGGCCCAATCAACCATGACGGCATGGCCCATGTGTGCGCAACTCAGGTGTGCGCATAGGACGGACTATACTGCGCAGCCCAAATGCGACAGTGCGCACTGGTTGTCCCAGAGGCGCAGTCCTGTTTAGCCCATTAGACTATATCCGAATCCGCGACCTTGTAGGCGCGTCCGTGGTGACCATGTTCCATCCTGAGTAACACCCGTTCTTACATGACGGGGAGGGATGCGCATATGCTAGGTTTCCCGCCACAGTGTGACAGTAAAGACCCCGTAAGAAGAACACGTAGTTCTATAGTTGGGGTAACACTGACATTGCGATTGTGAGAGTCTCACAATGGTGAAGGTGGATCTCGTATGCTGCATCCTGGGTAAGGGCGTACCTTTTGTACCAGTAGCGATGCAGCATGGTGCGACAGAAGACATGCTTCTGTGGCAAAGGTGCGCGCTGTGCGCGACAAGGAGGTGCGAACATTACATCCGTCTTTACAACCGACAGAGGACGTCTCCCCTGCGGCAAGATGGTGCGAATATTTAAATCCGTCTTTGTACCGGGCTTGCAATACCTCTTACGTACGATCTGCTTCCAAATATACCTGAGTGACGCGTACGGAAACAGTGGTATTATATACCCTGGTAGCCCCCCAAGTTTGATGGTGCTACTCTTGTAGGAGCATTAAACTTAGTTATTCAAATCCTGAAAAACACTTAATGCAAATATTAAAAGTATATGCCGCGAATCGCAACATATAAAACCTAATGAAGTAAAAGATTAGCGTGAAGCAATATATAGCACATAGCATGTGAAATTAACACATAAGAGAAGCAGTAGTGCGAATTACACCTATCGTGAGGTTTTACAAACTACATAAATAATGAATTGTTGTTTCAATCGCACCGTGACCGTGGCTAATAGTTTGAATTGCACGCACAGACGCAGATGGATGTATCGTGACCACATAGACCCGAACGTTTGTGGATGATCGCAGATGAACATAACATGACCACGGCTTTTGTCCAGTGCGCTCATGGCGATTGACTAGCATCGTGGTGCCTGTTCAATAGCACGTAGCTAATCTGCGAAGATGTCCGAACGCACGGCCTAACGCGGGTAGATTTATCGTGACTGCGTCGTGCAAACAAGCATACCAACCGTAAAAAATATTATGTGCGCTAATTAATTCGCGGCGAAAAAATAAAGTAGGTCCGATCATGCGGACTTAGTGCGACTATAGATAAAATCGTGTTTACCAAGTTAAAAGATTTACATAAAATCTTATGAATATTTAAAGGATAACATATCTTAACGCATGAATACCGCATCGGTCGGGTTTTAAAGTGNTTAATTCGCGGCGAAAAAATAAAGTAGGTCCGATCATGCGGACTTAGTGCGACTATAGATAAAATCGTGTTTACCAAGTTAAAAGATTTACATAAAATCTTATGAATATTTAAAGGATAACATATCTTAACGCATGAATACCGCATCGGTCGGGTTTTAAAGTGCAACAAAAAAAAATACAAAGTATTAAAGTTACCGGCTTTTGAACTCGATGGTTGCTTTCCGGTGATGTGAGAGCACAAAACTTGTCGTAGTCATGTCCCACGGATGGCGCCACTTGTTGATGCATAATCTAGCGCGGGCTGGATTTAACGACTCTCCCTGGGCCGTTAGTCGTCTTCTCGAGCCCTGAGTAGACCTGTCAACAAAGAGGACCCGTTAGGAGTGGACCCGAGGCCGTAGCCCCGGGATCCACCTCCGACGGTCAAGTTAGTATTGATGCGATATAGCATACAAGAATTAGGTTTAGAGTAACCTCTTGTGTTCTCCAGAAGAAGGGAATCCCAACCCTATATTTATAGGGCATGGATTAGGGTTTAGGCGTAAAGTGGGCCGCTGTCTGCCGGGTCTGGCCCATTCCAGACTATACGTCCACACTCATGATATGTGAGTTTCCTCATAGGAGTATGATTTGGTGAGTATATGGATACCATGAAAAGTGACATCTACATACCCATTTCCATTTCACTGTATTCTCAAATCTATACCTATAGTGATTCCATCAAGCATACCAAACGCACCCTAAATTACATTAATACCATTGCCTTCTATATTTACCTATTTTCCAATGCATGCTTCAATTCTGTTCCCGCTATTTTTGTACCACCACAGTTTACTTAATGGCTGCTTATTTTCATTGTCTGCTACTCACGTGCCACACTTATTACCTTACAAGTAACAAGGGATTCCGTGCCCGCCGCGTTGCGGCGGGGCTTTTTTATTTTTATTTTGTCGTTGTTTGTGTGGTGTCGTAATTGTCGGAAAGAAATGGGGTACTGTTTACTTTGTTCCTTTATATTCCGGCCTTGCGGGTAATAGAAGTTGATATAAATTGGCATAATCGAGTTTTGTTTTTCAGAGTGTTTTGATCGGATAAAGTCAAAGGAATAGTAATCTTTATTTATGGAATAGCGTGGGAGTGTTTGGATGTATAAAAAACATCTTCACACATTCACAACGTGACACTTCACCAATTTAGGTGATGACACATAGTTTATCAATTTTGGTTTTTATATTTTCAAATTTCAATTTTTTACTTGTTTATTGTTTAATAATAAATACGGGAATCTATAAGTTGTTGAGTTGGTCAATGGCATCCGCCCAATGACGCTATTTTATCGTTTTTCCTTTTTAGAATGTGATTTTCTTTTGAATGTTGCTGATGGACTATCTGGCGGGCCAAAATTAGCAATATATAGAGAACGGGTTTACTTGGCTAATGGATGGGCTAACAATACCAGCCCAGCTTAAATGATTTTATATTTGGTCGGTGCCATCAACGGCTTTAGTAGATATAGAGAATATTGCAATCAAATTAATATGTGTATTAGTCTTAAGGAAGCATCACTAGCTTACACCCTTATTTATATGGACTTGTACGTTTGATAACATTGACCAAATTATCTAAGAACCTCCATACTTTATACATGCAAAACTACAATTAACGTCGGAAATAATAATTTTAGATCTACGGGTGTGATGGTGGTCGGTTAAACATCAATTTGACGTGCCAAAATTCGAACAGGACCAAAAAACGAACAAGGATAAAAAAAAAAAACATTGTTATAGATTTTCGAACAGTGAAAAATAGGGATATATTGCAAACGTATTAATGTAAAATTAATTTCAATTTCCGTTGATTTATAAAATTTGATCGTGAATTTATCATCTCCCATATTTAAGATAGGAATATGTTTGAAATAGGGTAAACGAGTATTTTAGGAAGTACAAATCATAATTATGTGACTTGCTAAAGTTTCACCATAATTTGTGCCGAAATTAAAGAAACGTAATACTTCAACGGAAAAATAGTTAGTTTCTTATTTTATGTTATTTTACTAAACTTATCAAATTAAACAATTTTTTTAACAAAAACTAAATAGCTTTAACAAATTATTCAAGAGTCGTTTGTGTTTCGAACTTTTGATAGTAATTATCTTGTGTAATCTTGCACCGGCCATACAATCAAATTACAAATTTATAATATTATATCAAACTTTTTTTTACATACAAGGGACTAATCTCCACCCTTCATCTACCCTCCATCTTTATTTGATGATTAATCACAACAATTAAAAAAACCCACTTTCATCTTTTTTTTTCTTCAAATATTAATATCTTTCAAACCGTTAATCGTTAAGCGAAAAAAAATATACGGTTACGACGAGCATTTAATTATCTTTCTATTAGATAGGCACTTTGATATATTTTCAACAATTTTTTTTTTGTTCTTTTCACATTTTTTTTCGTGTCCGAAAAAATCACATATGATATATCATATATGATATGTAATATCATATATAATATATCATATATGATTTTTTCGGCCACGAAAAAAAAAAACGTGAAAAAAACGAAAAAAATTTTTTTTTGTCGAAAGTATATTAAAGTGCCCGTCTATAGAAAGATAATTAAATGCTCGTCGCGATAGTGTAATTATTTTCGCATAACGATTAAGAAATATTTAAATTATAAAAAATGGGTGAAATATTAAAATGCTTTTAATCTCAACCATTGATTTCTTTTTAGGTGGATGGTGGGGATGAGTCGGTATGTAACAAAAGTTTGTCTCCTCTATAATTTTTTTTACATGTTTCCAAAAAATAAGTTTTTTTTTTTTTTTTTTTTTTTTTTTT
>LBNU01016217.1:25658-39191 GCA_014162995.1 Artemisia annua
AAGTTTTCTCACCACATGCACATTAGGAAACAACATCACGTGTGATGCTTTAGCCGATTTAGGTGCAAGTATCAATTTGATGCCATATTCGTTGTATTCTAAACTTTCGATTAATACGTTGAAACCCAGTAAAATGAGTATAAGATTAGCCAACCATACATACCAATATCCTGTTGGGGTTGCTGAAAATATGCTTGTTCAAGTTGGTAAATTCGTATTTCCAGTGGATTTTGTTATCTTAGAAATAGAGGAGGACAGTCGAGTACCTCTAATCTTAGGAAGACCTTTTTTAAACACTGCTGATGCAATGATCAAAGTTAAAGGCAAAGAACTCAATCTCGGAGTAGGAGAAGATCGAATCACTTTCTTAATCGATAAAGCAATGAAATATCCAAATTCAGCTGATGACACATGCTATAGCGTTGATGTTATTGATGAAGTCACTGAAGAGGAATTAGATGCTTTACTTGACGATTCAAAACCATTCATGTATACTTCAGAAAAGATCAGTGAAGCAGATTCTGATAAAGAATTTGAGGAATTCATGGAAATTAAATTTGAAGATGAGAAAGAAGAAGAAGAGGAGAAATTCAAAGATATCACTGAAAAAGGTCAAATGAAAATCAAATCTTCTCTAGAAGAACCACCCACTGATTTGGAACTCAAACCTCTTCCCAATAATCTCGAATATGCCTATTTAGAAGGAAATTCTTTTCTTCCGGTAGTCATATCGTCGTTGCTCGAAGCCAATCAAAAAGAACGACTTATCTCTGTTCTTAAGAAGCATAAACGCGCTTTTGCGTGGAAAACTTCTGACATACCAAGAATTAGTCCGGACTTTTGTAAACACAAAATCAATTGTGAAGAAGGTACTAAACCCGTTGTGGAAAGACAACGTCGACTCAACCCAAATATGAAAGAAGTTGTCAAGAAAGAAATCATTAAACTTCTTGATGCAGGAATCATTTATCCTATCGTGGATAGCCCATGGGTGAGTCCAGTTCATTGTGTTCCGAAGAAAGGAGGAATGACCGTAGTAACCAATGAAAGGAATGAATTAGTTCCTACTAGAACTGTCACTGGATGGCGAGTATGTATTGATTACAGAAAACTGAATAAAGCCACCAGAAAAGATCATTTTCCTCTACCATTCATGGATCAAATGCTCGAAAGATTAGCAGGGAACAAATACTTTTGCTTCCTTGATGGTTTTTCAGGTTACTTCCAAATTCCTATCGATCCAGCCGATCAAGAGAAAACTACATTTACATGTCCTTTTGGAACCTACGCTTATCGGCGTATGCCCTTTGGTCTATGTAATGCACCTGCAACCTTTCAAAGGTGTATGATCGCAATATTCCAAGATATGCTTGAAACATCTATGGAAGTTTTCATGGATGACTTCTCTGTTTTCGGTGATTCTTTTGAAACCTGTCTTTCCAATCTCGACAAAATGCTTGAGAGATGTGAAGCCGCACACCTAGTTCTTAATTGGGAAAAATGCCATTTTATGGTTACTGAAGGAATTGTGCTGGGACACAAAATATCAAGTAAAGGAATGGAAGTAGACAAAGCAAAGATCGATGTCATCGCCAAATTACCACCGCCCACTAACGTCAAAACCGTTAGAAGTTTTCTAGGACATGCTGGTTTTTACCGCCGTTTTATCAAAGATTTTTCGAAAATATCACGTCCTATGACTAGACTTTTGGAAAAAGATTCTGTTTTTGATTTCAATGCTGACTGCATCAAAGCTTTCGAAACATTGAAGAGTCAATTGACTAGTGCCCCAATCATGGTTGCACCTAATTGGTCACTACCATTTGAACTCATGTGTGATGCAAGCGATTTCGCTGTTGGAGCTGTTTTGGGACAACGTGAAGGAAAACATTTTCGTCCTATATATTTTGCTAGCAAAACACTCAATAGTGCTCAACAAAACTACACGGTCACAGAAAAAGAATTATTAGCCGTAGTTTTTGCATTCGACAAATTCAGATCTTATCTCGTGCTTTCAAAAACGATAGTTTTCACAGATCATTCCGCGCTCAAATATCTGTTTACAAAACAAGATGCAAAACCACGTCTTATTAGATGGATTTTACTACTCCAAGAGTTTGATATCGAAATAAAAGATAAAAAAGGAGCAGAAAATCTTGCAGCTGATCATTTATCACGTCTAGAGAATCCAAATTTGGAAGAACTGAAAGAAAATGAAATTAACGATTACTTTCCAGATGAAACTCTCATGCTGATTGATGATGAGGATGATAGTGACGTTCCATGGTTTGCAGATTACGCTAATTATCTAGCAGGAGATATTCTTAAAAAAGGAATGAGTCACTACCAACGTAGTAAGTTCTTTTCGGAACTAAAACACTACTATTGGGAGAAACCTTACCTTTTCAAGATGTGCAAAGATGGAATGATTCGAAGATGTGTTTCGGGTTCCGAAACAAGAAAAATTCTTGATGAATGTCATCATGGCCCAACTGGGGGACATTATGGACCTTCTACCACCGCTAGAAAAGTTTTCGAAGCTGGATTCTATTGGCCTACGATTTTTAAAGAAGCATACACTCTAGTTCAAAACTGCGATGCGTGCCAAAAATCCGGTAACCTTTCTCGTAGGGATGAAATGCCTCAAAAGAGCATTCAAGTCTGCGAAATATTCGATGTTTGGGGAATTGATTTTATGGGACCCTTTCCTAAATCACACAAACACGAATATATTCTCGTCGCAATCGATTATGTTTCCAAATGGGTAGAGGCTGAAGCTCTTCCTACTAACGATGCACGAGTTGTTGTCAACTTTCTCAAAAAGCTTTTCGCTCGCTATGGAATTCCCAAAGCTTTAATAAGTGATAGAGGATCCCATTTCTGCAACAAACAAATGGAGAAAGTAATGAAACGATATGGAGTTCATCATCGTTTTGCTACAGCTTATCATCCACAAACAAGTGGTCAAGTCGAAAATACCAATAGAGCAATTAAAAGGATACTTGAAAAAACGGTGAAAGATAATCCTGCCGTTTGGTCAAGAAAATTAGATGACGCTCTATGGGCATTTCGTACGGCTTATAAGACACCAATTGGTACAACACCGTACAGACTTCTGTATGGAAAAACATGTCATTTGCCGTTCGAACTCGAACACCGTGCTTATTGGGCATTGAGAAACTGTAATCCTGATTTGAAAATAGCTGGAGAAAAGAGATTTCTGCAATTGCATGAACTCGACGAGTTAAGACTTCAAGCCTATGAAAACTCCAGGCTATACAAAGCAAGAACCAAAGCTTATCACGACAGGAAGCTAAGAATTCGTAAACAATTCAAAGCTGGAGATAAAGTTCTGCTGTTTAATATGAAATATAAGTTTAAAGCTCCAAAACTGAAACCAAAATGGTTCGGACCATATATAGTGAAACATGGATTTCCATCAGGGTATGTTGAACTTTATGACAAACATGGTGGAAGTTTCATTGTAAATGGACATCGAATTAAACTCTATTATGATAAAGAGCAACTAAACTTAATTTCTGACGAAGAGATTTTGTCCGAATCTGAATATGAAGCTATCACATTCATGGCTCCGCACAACAAGGAAATGGTTCCTTGGGCAAACAATACTGGTTTTATCTATGATGCTCTTCCTAGAGCATGGGAAAAAGTTTCATTGGAAAATATAGATGAAACAGGAGAAGGAATCGTGATAGGAAATGTAGTGTATATTCCTAAAAGGAAGCGTAACACTACACCTGGATAATCTTTTCGAAGTTTGAGTCCGGCTGAGGACTCGTTAATAAAACAAGCGCTTCTCGGGAGGCAACCCGTGTGTTTATTTTAATGTTTATTTTCAGTGATTCTACTCCAAAGTTTTACCACTTGGTCAAACTTAAGTGTGGGGGTATGTCACTAATTTGAATAAATTGCAATGCTTTTTGTTTTGTTTGTTTTTGTTTCTAATAATACAGGTATTGATGACAAGGAATAAACAATTGGACGGAAGCATGAAAAGCTGAAATCATGGTTTTATTTCTCATTTCCCTACTTTCATACTTTTTAGTTCGTCTATCACATTGAGGACAATGTTCAACTTAAGTGGGGGGGGGTGAGTAGGAAAATAAGAAAATTTAAATTTTGTTTGTCCTATTAAATCTAGTCGTTTTCACGCTTTTAGGAGTAATTTATTAGAATAAACGGACCTATCCACTGGAAATTAGTAATTTTGAAAGAATTGAGATGTGTTCCGATTAATATTGCAATCCATTTTGGATCGATTACATTTGCTAGCACATACTGTAACCCTTTTCACCAAAATTGTGAGGATTTGAGCCTGTTTCATATAAAGCATACATCTTGATGCTTGAATCTTTTGTTATGAGTGTGCCGGTGATTTTAATTATTCCAGAACTTGTGCTTGTAAATCATTACGAAACCGTTGTGAGATTACATTTATTGTAATATAAGGATACATATGTGATAAGAGGCAAATCTTAGGATCTACACCAAATAGCCTTCTTTATTGATTTTTAGCTAGTCACACTGACTGGTTGAACCACATTTTTTTTAACCCTTTTGTTAGCGTTCAATTTTAACGCTAGATACCCTTAGTTACACCTTCTGAGCCTTTTCCTTTCTTTTGATTTAAACCACAAAAATACAAAAAGATTTTACACTTTTTAGCCTAGCCTTTCCCTTTAGTCAAAGTCTTGGTGAGTTGTTAGCTTTGTGAAGAATTATATTATGAATCATGAAGGAAGAATGGAGAAAGTGGAAATTCAAGAACCAACGATCAAAGCAAGTGAAAGTATAGTCATCGCAATACGTATGATGACAAGTGTTATTATGAGTTTATTCTGAGTTTTTTTAAAAAAAAATGTGTTGATAGTGTTATGAAATAAAGCATTGATCGCGAAAGAATGAAGTTCTCAAAGACTACAAGGTTATGATTCAAGGAAGTGAAGCTAATGACATTTGACTATAGACTTGGACTGACTTGTATATTCTTAATCATCACTTACCCATATAATCCCATGTCTTATTCCTACCCTTTAGCTTGGTGTAATTACTAAGTGTATTGGCATGTAGTGACCATCCGAGTTCTTGAAAAGCTAGATTACGTGCCAGCGATCTAAGGATCATCCTTAGTGACCATCCGTTATTTAGTGAATCAAAGATTCGTGCTAGTGATCTATTATGTTAAACACAAGGTATTTGCATTTAAGTTAATTAACCCTTTAGCCTAACATTATAACCCGAATAAAAGACCTCTTTGATATGTAAACTTGGTGCTTACGCCAATCGGTGAAGTTTTGTTTCTGGTACAAGCCTATGGTAATAACTAAATCATGACGGAGCAATGAGTGTGATTTATCATATACACTACCCATATATGAGTGTATGAGTGAATTATATCTTATTATTCTTTCGTGAGGTGTTTAGAAGTGTTAATCACGCAAGAAAATCATTGGATATTGTCAAACATCTCAATATTTCATTTATAAGAGCTTAAACGTAGATGGTCCAACTTGTACTTGTATAAGAAGGATTTCCATCGTAATTTTCAGAATCACTTTCGTTTACCATGTGGATATTTAGTTTTCTTCTAGATTTACTTGAGGACAAGTAAAGTTTAAGTGTGGGGGATTTGATAACGCTCAAAGTTAACATGTTTTTAGAAGCGTTAATAGTGTTTTTATGCATGTTATTTGGTTACTTTTATATGCTTTTGCAACTAAATCGTATCAAAGTATGTTTTTGTAGCATATGTAGCCAAATGTAGGAAAAATGAGGAAAAAGTGAAGAAAATGGAGCACATGCGATTACATGAAGATTCCCAAGTTCAAAGTCCAATTTGTGAAGGAATTCATGAGGAGAAACCGAAGTTTGGTCATTTCTAAGTTCCAAGTTCAGAGTTAACTAAGTGTGGATAGTACATGAAGAAATACACAACAAAGAATAAAGACCAAAATCACTCAGAGTTCACCAACCGATCGGTTGGAGTTCAGCCGGATCGGTTGGTGGTAATTACCACCTCCAGCCGATCGGATGCAACCCGCAACCGATTCGGCTGGAGGAACTGCAGAGAAAACTAACTTCTTGTACACGAACCTTGGTCTTTTGTCTCAAAGTTCTAGGCCCTTCTTAGTGTCTTGTTACCCAAGTTCTAGCATTTATGTTCCTAATTGATTGCTAGGAGTATTTGACAAGCCTAAGAGGACTTCTTACACAACAATACACACAAGTCATAACAACAATTGAAGGAGACATTTACTCTCATTACTACTCTCAATTAATTTCATCTTCAAGCTCTCAACAAGGCAAATTCGTACAGAAAGTACCAGTAGCATTTGGAGAACCAAGGAAGCAACATTTGGAGCGAAAATCTCAAGGAACCATCACCAATACTTAGGTTATTAATACCTTGTAATTTGTTATCAATTTCCAAGCATTGTAAGACTATTAACCATGGATTCTAATGTTAAATATTCTGAGTTTGTTTACATATTTGCCATGAGTAGCTAGAAACCTTTTTACACTTGTTTTGATGATGTTTTATACTTAGTGATGTAGTGATTGTGATAACATGTTTTAATTCAATTTCAAGTCAATCCTAAGAACCAATTGTACCTTAAGTTTCATCGTGACATTTGTTAAGTTAAGGTTAACTAATTAGTAATATTTTCAAGGGTCGAAAGATTTAGTATTACTCAACTAGTTATAATCATTTGTCTATGATGATTGTTTTTCACCCATAATTATTCTTAACTCAACAAAGAAACTAGAAGTATGATTGTAATGAGAAAGCTTTTATAACATCAAATCGGATTGTTTGTAAACTCTAGTTGGATAATAGCTCCAATTAACGAAAGGCTAGATGTTTATAAGCCATTGTACCCTTTTTGTCTATGAAAAGGAGACCTTTTGTAATGACCATTTCTTAAGAGTATTTGATTTATAATAAGAGTTTATTCTTGTGTTTAAGGACACCATACCTTATGAACCTTGGATAGATCTTGAATTGATTGGTTTATACTTAAAGCTTGTTTTTATGAACTAAAATCTTGGCCAGGTTTAACTTGTAAAAACAATAGATTAGATCACCATCTAATTATCACAACCAACATGTTCTCAAGAGTTATCACAATCACATGTGTCATTAAAGTAGAAAACTAGTCTAAACAAGTGTAGTTTTTAATTTATTGAATTTGCTTATTACTTTATTTACTCACGTTTAGATAAGTACTTATAGACTAATTTTTGATTCACTCACAAATCCCTGCGAACGATCGCGACTTACCATCATATCTTGCTATAACGGACGAGTACACTTGCTCGTATGTGTTGTTTCTAGATTTGGTAATTCACTTTTATAAATTTAAAACTTGCACTAGCAAAAACGCACATCAGACCCCAACTACCCCCGTGGAATTTGTAATTTTGTCGGGAGGGTTAGAGATTTACATGTCTTAGTTGGGAACTTTACGTATGTCACTGACTTCATGATTATTGAAGACCTAGCGAGTGTTATAGATTGTAACTTATCCCATGTCGTATTAGGCAAGCTGTTCATAAAAGAGTCCAAGTTGAGTTACGATGAATTGGAGGGGACAATTCAATTTTCTAATGAAACCGATAGGATCACATACATAATGCCTAATAGGATGAAGGAGTTTCGTTTTGTGCCCCAACTTGATAAGGATAACATTGGTGTAATTGAGGATATAAATGAAGAAGATAAGAGAAAGGGCATGGAATATGTGTGGGAAAAACGGAGCCTTTTCTATAAGGATTGCTTGACCCTTGGGCCTAAGTATAAGGTTAATAGAGAGATTACTAAAAAGGTTGTAGAGGCAATCGAGAAAAAGGTAAAGAGCCTTTACAAGGGGTATTTGCAATCAGACCCGGAATTTGAGACATATGTTAGCAGTGACCTAGAGACCGTGACAAACAATGAAGTCACGTAATAGAGAGTGACTTTGAGTCTAGCTACAAGACTCGTTAATAAAGAAAAGCGCTTCTTGGGAGGCAACCTAAGCTTTATTTGTTTTGTGTGTGATTATTTGAATTTCATTTGTTTCCGTATGTATGTTTTATTTTTATTGTTATTGATTCATGTTTCAAATGAAATTGTGAAAATGCTTTATTTTGTTTTTAACTTCGTCTTAACTACATATAAAGGTATTTTGCAAAAGATAAGTGTATAAGGGAAATCTAAATTTGTTTATAAGAACGAATTGGAACATTAATTGTAACGATATAAAATGAACATACATATTAGTATTTGTTTGAGTCAAATGCTTGTATCGAGTCATAATGAAATTTTGCATTCCATGAATTAAGGCAATTGTTTTTCCAGAAATTTTTCGGAAACTAAACATAAGAATTCTGTCAGATCAATTCTGACGGCGTCAGCCCTTAACAGCTGACGGCGTTGATTACAGAAAACGTTTTTAAAATTTAGTTTTTCTGTCGGATTATAAAAATTACTGCATCTTTAATTCCAGGAATCTGCAGAATTTTCATTCCACAAGCATTATATCCTTATATAGATTTTGCCGCCAATTTTACACGAGGTTTGCCTAGATTGTTTTCTCAGGTTTAACAGGTTATTTTGGACAAGAAGGTGAACATGGAACCAAGTTCATGACATCAAGCTTTTGGAGTCGCCTTGAGCTTGGAGCTTTTTACATCATCTTGGAAGAAGATCTAATCATGTTACCACACGATGCACGTCAAGAATCAGGGGAGTATTTGTTTCATTCTTTCTTTTTCTACTTTTACATCTTTTATGTGAACATTGGGGACAATGTTCGGTTTAAGTGTAAGGAGGGTAAATGAAGACACCTTAGAAAATGCAATTACACTTGATTTTTGTTTTGTTCAATGGTAGATGTGTAATAAAACTGAGAGAAATATTTGTTAGGGCAATTTTAGCACAAATTTAAAATTTTTTACAACATGTAGGAGTGAAACTTTAGGTATAATAAGCGTCTCATGGATAGGGAATTGTATGACTAGCATAGAAACCGTACCACTCAAAAATTTTCCCCAAATATGTAAGGCTCGCCCCTAGAATTGTTAGGAAAAGCATTCACTATTGATGCTTGTGTGTGTATTAGGACCATCCCAAATCCACAAGTGAGACTACATTCGTGTAGTTAGATTTACTACATGATAAGAGGCATTAGGATAACCCTTGTTTTTGAACCCGTAATATAATTACATTGACTTCATTAGTCAAGTAATTCTCCCACACCCTTAGCGTTGTACTCATTTTTAGTACACGATACCCCTAGTACACCCCTCCGAGCCTATCTTTTCGTTTCTAACTTTAAGCATCTTACTTAAAGGAAGAATTTTTTTACAATCCACCCCAAATGTACACCCAAATCGCCTTAGCCTACCTTGTATGCACTCATCTTTAGTGCATTATTGTGACAACATTTGTTAAACCCTTAGTTAATTGTCTAATTGATTACATGGTTGCTAAGTCGAGTCATATCCTTGTACATATTGTTTTGGGATGATTGGGACTCATGGGTAAAGTACTAATGTAATGGAGTGATGAGACGAAAAGTGTTATGCTTTTAGGGGGTCAATTAAGCCCTAATTCGTATAAATGTGATCAAATATTGCCCTAAATCGTTCCTTTTGTCATTTTAGGTACTTTTGAGAGGAATTCTGGAAAACATGCATATTCGGACGTTTTTGGAGCATAAAAGTGAAGAAAACGACAAAGTCTCAAAAGATGAAGATTTACAACCTAACGGCGTCAGAAGTCACAAGGTGACGCCGTCAGAAAACCTTGACAAAAGAGTGGAATCCAATTTTCAAATGACGGGCCAGAAGAAATTTTGGATTTAACACCTGACGCCGTCAGGTGTTAGGAAAAGTAGGCCGTCAGGAGTAAAGTTAAAGAGTGACGGCCCAGAAGGATTTATAAGGTGACGGCGTCAGAAGTGGATCTAGGCCATCCGAGAAACCTAATGGCGGCAAGCTGACGGCGTCATCCCTTATAACCTGACGCCGTCAGAGTGTAAAATCTATATATAGTTTTCTAATTTTCATTCATTAAGTGTGGAACTTTCTGGAGAACTTTTAGGGCAAACCCTAAAGACGAATTTTCTGTAACTTTTAGGGTTTCCAACCCTTGGAACCCTAGTGCTTAATTAAAGATAAGTCTTCACTTTAATTCAATCAATATGTCTATGTGTTGGTTGTCTATCTATCTTGCTTATCTTTCAATTAACATGAGTAGCTAAATTCTCTAGTGTTTGCTTAGATCTAATGAAACCTAACTATTAATTATTGGTTGATTGGTGTGTTTTGTTGTTTGTTGGGATGATTGTTTCATCAATGTTAGGCTCAAGAAAACTAGCCAACCTCCTTTATGGTAACGTGCTTGAACGTCTTGGGAAACATGTAGTCGAGGCATACTAGGCTATTAAGGTAGTATTTAACGCATGAGCCACTGTTTACAACCCCTATGGTTGTGCCGTGCATGGCATAGGGCGAGATAAGAGCTCATAGAATTGCAGAGATATGTATGCCACTCCATGAGTTATTAGGAATACACCCTTCATCCACACAAGTAACACACATATCAATTAACCGGTAAAAGATAGTTAGGGAGTAATGAAATCTAAGTAAACACAATTTTCTCCATATTGTTTTCACAACCACAATAGTTTAGATATTTATTTTATTTTAATTTGCATAAGTAGTAAACTTGGGTTAGTTGACTAGCAACTAATTCCGCCCTTCCTCTAAAAACCGAGATTTTAATTGCTTTCAAAAAAATATAAAAATACAAAAAGAATCTTCCTTCCACCCTTAGACCTATTAGAGTAGCTTTTCTATCCTAACGAACACTATTCCCTGTGAGAGAATGATCAATCCCCCGTACTTACCACTATCCTATACTACATCGGTCAGGTACACTGCCTGGTGGGGTTGTAAGCTTCTTGAGATCCCTCGAGAGGTAAAACCTGTTGTAAGGTCACAAAACCACGCATCAAGTTTTTGGCGCCGCTGCCGGGGAATAGTTATTGTTTAGGTAGAATTTTTATTTCTTTAGGTCTACTCGCTAGAATCCTTTCTAGTGAGATTTTTATTTTCTTTTTCTATGATTTCTTTTGTCTATCTATTTTCTTCGTGCCTTTGTTCGTAACACTTCTTCATGAGTAATATTGATCGTTTGATCCCTGTTATTTGTGTTTTCCACCGTAGGAATTTTCAGTTACCCAACCTGCCCCCTATTGTTGAAAACGAAAACCCACCAAACCTATCACCTGATCATCACTTTGACAACCATTCTGATATGGACGAATCTGACCACGACACCGACCATGAAAATGGCCCTTTTTACTATTCGTCGGATTTCGATGAAGACCTTGGGAATGGGGAAGTAGTAGATGACCCTGAAGGGGATAAAAGAGCTAACCCTCTAGATTATGTTGACCCTAGAACAAAGATTGAGAAAGGTAGTTTGTTTAACATGAAATTCCCTTGCAAAATTGGATTTAGAAGCTTTGACGCCTACCTTAATTCATCTTTGCCAATGAACATCATTTCACGTGCTGAATACAATAAAATCATGGTAAATGAGTTAGAGTATCATGGAGATAATATTATTGCTAGGGCCAAGACTTTGCATGTGTTTGTGGGGAGCTTTACCTATCAAACGGACTTTATGGTTATGGAAGATCTAAGAGAGTTTATTGATAGTAACCTCACCCAAGTTGTGTTTGGGAAACCCTTCAAAAGACTGACCAACTTAGATGAAAGACTAATGGAAGGGTTGATTACATTCTCAGATGGGGATGAGGATTTTGTGTATCAAATGCCCCGCGCACACCCTAGGTATAAAAACTTTTCTATTGAGAAATGTAATAGGTTTCCCCCCTGTGATATATTGAGTGAGAACGATATTAGAAAAGGACTTAAGTACCCCCATGAGAAGAATAAGAGGTACTTTCGCGGATGCTTAGAGCTTAATGATGATTATAAGAAGGATGATGCGACAATTAGGTGGCTCACGCTTGGATATGTGAGCATTAGTGACACTAGATGACCGTGACTTTGAGTCTAGCTACAAGACTCGTAAATAAAGAAAAGCGCTTCTTGGGAGGCAACCCATGTTTTGTGTGTTTTTATGTNTCGTTCCGAAGATCCAAACCAACATCTCAAGGATTTCCTCAAAATCGTAGATTCTATAGACCTTGATGTTGCAACTCGAGAGACGACCCGATTGCGTCTCTTCCAATTCTCTTTACGGGACCAAGCTAGTCAATGGCTTGAGCGACTTCCCGCAGGATCCATCACCTCTTGGGACGATCTCACAACTCGTTTCCTTGCTCAATTTTTTCCATCGGGGAGAACTACCAAGCTAAGGAATGATATCTTGGGGTTCCAACAACGCCAAGGCGAAACCCTCTACGAGGCATGGACTCGATTCAAGGACTTACTCCAAAAAGTCCCTCATCATGGCATAGACCTTTGGCTCCAAGTCGAAATCTTCTATGACCACATCAATCTCCACACAAGGAAAACCATTGACCAAGCGGCCGGTGGTAAGCTACGTGATCTAAGTGCGGAACAATCATGGGATTTCCTAGAAGACCTTGCTCTATATGACAACGAAAGTTGGAATGATCCCCGTGATTTGAATAAAACGGTCAAGGCAATATCTTTGCCTTCAAATAATTCAAGCACTTCCGACCATAGGATCATAGAACTTGAAGACCAAGTCAAGTTTCTCATGAAATCCTACGAAGCTCCTAAACCTTCAAGCCAAGTGAACAAAATCACTTCTTCATGCGAATTATGTAGTGGTCCCCACGACAATCGTGATTGCATGAAACTCCCCGAACAAGCTTTTGCGGACTACGCATCCACACGTACCGACGGAGCGGGAGATAAGTGGTACACTTTCAAACCCGAGCCAAACCCTTACGGAGATTCATACAACCCCTAATGGAAAAATCACCCCAACCTTAGGTGGAAGTCAAACCAAAACGCACCCCAAAACAATTCTTCCAACCCACCTAACCGGTTTCAATCCAACGGTAATTCCTCCAACCGTACCTTCAACAACAATCCTTCAAACAACTATGGTAGTACCAACAACTTTGAAGGGTTGATGTCGAAATTTATGGCATCTCAAGAAGCTCGTATATCCAAGTTTGAATCCGAGTTCAAACAAAAGCAAAGCGAGATGACCGATAAAATCGATTCTTTGTTGAAGATTCTCAATGATCGAGAGATGGGAGCCCTCCCGAGCGACACGGTCAAGAACCCGAAACTAAACGTTAACTCCATTTCTTCGGTTTCATCTCCTAGTTCTTGTCCACAATACTATTCGGTCAACGCCATGAGCAAGTGTTTCAAACAAACCCAAATCCCCCAAAAAGACCACGAGAATAAAGCCTCCAACACCAAGTCGGTCGATAGCATAGTTGAAACACCCCCCACACAAGACCTTGACGAAGAATTCAAGGAATTACACCTTGAACGTCCGGTTATTGA
>LBNU01016217.1:39201-53632 GCA_014162995.1 Artemisia annua
CAATACTATTCGGTCAACGCCATGAGCAAGTGTTTCAAACAAACCCAAATCCCCCAAAAAGACCACGAGAATAAAGCCTCCAACACCAAGTCGGTCGATAGCATAGTTGAAACACCCCCCACACAAGACCTTGACGAAGAATTCAAGGAATTACACCTTGAACGTCCGGTTATTGATGTGTTGGAACAAGCCCCTTACTAAAGCGCTCTATTAGAAAAATATGAAGAGAAGCTCAAATTAGGAGAAAAAGGGACCGCCTTCGTTCGAAACAAACTACCTAAGAAGTTAGATGATCCGGGTCTATTTTTCCTACCGTGTAAGATAGGTAACTCGGAAGTATATGACACACTGGTCGATCTTGGGTCTAGCCTCAACTTACTTCCCCTACCTCTCTACACCACCCTCAAACTAGGAAAGCTAGAAGAAACCGAAGTAAAAATAGGCTTAGCGGACGGAAGTGAGGCATACCCGGTAGGAGTAGTGAAGGATGTGATAGTTCACATAGGGAAATTGACGATTCTAGCCGACTTCCACGTCCTCGATATGGTTAGTGACCCCACATGCCCTTTGTTGATAGGAAGAGGATTTTTAGCCACCGCTAGCGCTATGATTGATTGTAAGAAATCTAAGATTACGGTAGGAGAAGGAGAAACGTGGTCGGTCTATGATGTTAAGAAACATGCCTATGACACCATCGAGGAACCCCCCGATAGGAAGACCTCTAGATACGGACCATGGATAGATGGAGACTTAATAGGACCCCAACGCCCATTCTACCTAGAAGAAGAATTTGTAAACCGAACACAAACGGTAGAACAACTTTTAGCTAGGGACACTGAACTAGATCCCTTTGAAGATCCCCTAGTTTTTAGAAAGATGACCGACTTTCTAGGAGTTTTGCCAATCAACCTAGCCATGAATAAGTGGAAAAGCGAAGGTGATAAGCACAAATGGGATTGGAAAAAGTCACCTAAAGAAGGAGATGGATCGTGGCACATTAAGATAACTTTATATGACCCGGATGGAGAGAATTTTGAGAGCTCATACTCCACTAAACGCACCGATAGGGAACTTCCAACCAAAATCAACCCTAAGGATATCCTCGATGCGGAACTCACCTATGTCGGATAGGGTGACTTTGAGTCTAGCTACAAGACTCGTAAATAAAGAAAAGTGCTTCTTGGGAGGCAACCCATGTTTTGTTTGTTTTTGTGTGTTTATTTGTTTCCGTATGTAAGTTATATTTCTTGATTATTGATTCATGCTTCAAATTAAAATTGTGAAAATGCTTTATTTTGTTTTTAACTTCGTCTTAACTACATATAAAGGTATTTTGCAAAAGCTAAGTGTAAGGGAAATCTAAATCGGTTTATATAGAACGAATGAACATGAATCATAACAACGAAATTAGCATACATATTAGTACTTGTTTGAGTCAAATGCTTGTATCGAGTCATAATGAATTTTTGTAGGAATTCCAGGAAGTAAGATTTAGTTTTTCCAGAATTTTTCCCGGAAACTTAACATGAGAATTCTGTCAGAACTTTCTGACGGCGTCAGGGTTAACACCTGACGGCGTCAGGCTATAATATTCTGCAATTTTTGAAAGTTTTGTATTTTTCCGGAAACCTAAAAAGTTTTGTCAATTCTTTAACCTATAATCTCTAGGAATTCTGCAAAAATATTCATTCCACAAGCATTATATCTTATTATGCAGATTTTACCGCCGATTTTACGCGAGGTTGGCCTTTATCTTTTTCAGGTTAACAGGTTATTTTGGACAAGAAGACGTTTATTATTTTGGAAGGGAAGCTTTGAACGTTCGTCTATCTTGGAAGAAGATCTAACCATGTTACATCACTATCCACAACAAACGATTCAGGGGAGTATTTGATTTCATTCTTTCATCTTATTTACTTTTACGTCTTTTATTTGAACATTGGGGACAATGTTCGGTTTAAGTGTAAGGGGGGTAAATGAAAGCACCGTTGAGAATATACTTACGCTTGATGTTTTGCTTTGTTTGATAGTAAATTTGTAATAAAACCAAGAGAAATATTTGTTAGGGCAATTTTAGCGCCAATTTAAAATTTTTTACAACATTTAGAAGTGAAACCTTGATCTTAATGAGCGTCTCATGGATAGGAAATTGTATGACTAGCACAAAACCGTACCACTAAAAAATTTTCCACCCCAAATATGTGAGGTTCGCCCCTAGAATTGGTAGGAAAAGCATCCATCTTTGGTGCTATGATGTGAGTACCGGTAGTATTTAGATTCTAGAACTTGCGTTAGGACCATCTCAAATCCACAAGTGAGACTACATTCGTGTAGTTAAGATTTACTACATGATAAGAGGCATTAGGATTAACCCATTGTTTTACACCCGTATATTTGTTATAATTACATTGACTTCATTGGTCAAGTAATTCTCCCACACCCTTTGCGTTGTACCCATTTTTGGTACACGATACCCCTAGTACACCCCTCCGAACTTATCCTTTCGTTTCGACCTTTGAGCATCTTACTCAAAGTGAGAATTTGTTACACCCCACTCAATGTACACCCAAATCGCCTTAGCCTACCTTGTATGCACCCACCTTTGGTGCATTATTGTGAAAACATTTGTTAAACCCTTAGTTAATTATCCGGTCAATTACATGGTTGCTAAGTTAAGTCATATCCTTGTACATATTGTTTTGGGACGATTGGGACTCATGGGTAAATTACTAGTGTAATGGAGTAATGGGGAACAACAACATTATTACCCCCATACGTGCTAAATATTTAAAAAGTACTCCAAGTTTTTCGATTATCTTAATTCGAGTCATTAGAATAGTGATTGTAAAGTTATTTAAAGATTCAAGTGTAAGGGGAATGCAACTCCCCTATGATGTATTATTTTGGATGGTAGGGTAGGAGTGTATGTAAAAAAAATAAAATAAAATAAAAAATCAAGAAAAATACAAAAAAAATATGAAAAAGAAAGAAGAAAAACATACGGACTACCATCCCGTTTCCTTTTATGTTCCTTTTTAGTTTTTGTTATTTCATTTTTAGACTAAGATTGAGTCGAGTCTTGACTTAAGCAACGATGTAGAGTGCATGTATTTGATCATGATAATTAACTCGCCACCACTAAAATACCCCTTATTCCAACCAAACCGTGTTATCATATCCCAACACCTTACGTTACAACCCTTTATAAAGACCTCTTTGATAGTTTATCTTAGGTGTTTACGCCTAGTGGAGGAGTAATTGATCCTTTCCCAAGCCTATGGTAATCTATTTGCTATGACAGGTAGTGAGTGTTATTTTCCGTTTCCATTTATGAGATATAAACTTTATGACATTTGAGAGATGTGAGAATCCAAACACTATTTGTGAGGTGCTAGTTTATGATTTCCGTGCTTGTTATGATTAGGGTCAAATAACTATTTGTTGTAATTACTTTTATATTCGTGTTAAATGACCCCTAACTCATATTTTGATTGGAATAAAAGCTCATTTGCTTGAGGACAAGCAAATCCCAAGTGTAAGGGTATTTGATGAGACGAAAAGTGTTACGCTTTTAGGGGGTCATTTAAGCCCTAATTCGTATAAATGTGATCAAATATTGCCCTAAATCGTTCCTTTTGTCATTTTAGGTACTTTTGAGAGGAATTCTGGAAAACATGCATATTCGGACGTTTTTGGAGCATAAAAGTGAAGAAAACGACAAAGTCTCAAAAGATGAAGATTTACAATCTGACGGCGTCAGAAGTCACAAGGTGACGACGTCAGAAAGCCTTGACAAAAGAGTGGAATCCAATTTTCAGATGACGGGCCAGAGGAAATTTTGGATTTAACACCTGACGCCGTCAGGTGTTAGGAAAAGTAGGCCGTCAGGAGTAAAGTTAAAGAGTGACGGCCCAGAAGGATTTATAAGGTGACGGCGTCAGAAGTGGATCTAGGCCATCCGAGAAACCTAATGGCGGCGAGCTGACGGCGTCAGCCCTTATAACCTGACGCCGTCAGAGTGTAAAATCTATATATAGTTTTCTAATTTTCATTCATTAGTGTGGAACTTTGTGGAGAACTTTTAGGGCAAACCCTAAAGACGAATTTTCTGTACTTTTTAGGGTTTCCAACCCTTGGAACCCTCATGCTTAATTAAAGATAAGTCTTCACTTTAATTCAATCAATATGTCTATGTGTTGGTTGATTATCTCTTTTGCTTGTCTTTTAATTAACATGTGTAGCTAAATTCTCTAGTGTTTGCTTAGATCTAATGAAACCTAACTATTAATTATTGGTTGATTGGTGTGTGTTGTTGTTTGTTGGGATGATTGTTCCATCAATGTTAGGCTCAAGAAAACTGGCCAACCTCCTTTATGGTAACGTGCTTGAACGTCTTGGGAAACATGTAGCCAAGGCATACTAGGCTATTAAGGTAGTATTTAACGCATGAGCCACTGTTTACAACCCCTATGGTTGTGCCGTGCATGGCATAGGGCGAGATAAGAGCTCATAGAATTGGAGAGATATGTATGCCACTCCATGAGTTATTAGGAATACACCCTTCATCCACACAAGTAACACACATATCAATTAACCGGTAAAAGATAGTTAGGGAGTAATGAAATCTAAGTAAACACAATTTTCTCCATATTGTTTTCACAACCACAATAGTTTAGATATTTATTTTATTTTAATTTGCATAAGTAGTAAACTTGGGTTAGTTGACTAGCAACCAATTTCGCCCTTCCTCTAAAAACCGAGATTTTAATTGCTTTCCATAAAATATAAAAATACAAAAAGAATCTTCCTTCCACCTTTAGACCTATTAGATTAGCTTTTATATCCTAACGAACACTATTCCCTGTGAGAGAACGATCAATCCCCCGTACTTACCACTATCCTATACTACATCGGTCAGGTACACTGCATGGTGGGGTTGTAAGCCTCTTGAGATCCCTCGAGAGGTAAAACCTGTTGTAAGGTCACAAAACCACGCATCATGGAGTAATGGGGAAAAAGTAATTATTACCCCCATATGTGCGTTCATATTTTAAAGTACTCCAAGTTTTTCAATTATCTTAATTCGAGTCATTAGAATAGTTTATTGTAAAGTATGCAAAAGTTCAAGTGTAAGGGGAGAACCGATGCCCCTATGATGTATTATTTTGGATGGTAGGGCAAGAGTGTATGAAAAAAAAAATAATAATAATAAAATCGAAAAACAAGAAAAAAACTGGAAAAAGAAAAGTAGAAAAAAACATACGGACTACCATCCCGTTTCATTTTTATCTTTATTTATGTTTTTATTTATTTTCTTTTTAGCTTAAGTCGAGTCGAGTCTTGGCTTAGCAACGCCACTTTGTGCATTTATTTGATCAAGATAAATTAACTCGCCACCACTAAAAATACCCTTTATTCCAACCAAACCGTGTTTATCATATCCCTACACCTAACACTATAACCCTTTGCAAAGCCCTCTTTGATAGTTTATCTTAGGTGCTTACACCTAGTGGAGGAGGTTTTTGATCCTTTCCCAAGCCTATGGTAATCTATTTGCTATGACAGGTAGTGAGTGATATTTTTCCATTTCCATTTAGTTATATAGGTTTATAACACCCGAGAGATGAGAGTATCCAAACACTATTTGTGAGGTGCTAGTGTATGATTTCCGTGCTTATTATGATTAGGGTCGAATAACTATTTGTTGTAATTACTTTTATATTCGTGTTAAATGACCCCTAACTCATATTTTGATTGGAATAAAAGCTCATTTGCTTGAGGACAAGCAAATCTCAAGTGTAAGGGTATTTGATGAGACGAAAAGTGTTACGCTTTTAGGGGGTCATTTAAGCCCTAATTCGTATAAATGTGATCAAATATTGCCCTAAATCGTTCCTTTTGTCATTTTAGGTACTTTTGAGAGGAATTCTGGAAAACATGCATATTCGGACGTTTTTGGAGCATAAAAGTGAAGAAAACGACAAAGTCTCAAAAGATGAAGATTTACAACCTGACGGCGTCAGAAGTCACAAGGTGACGCCGTCAGAAAGCCTTGACAAAAGAGTGGAAACCAATTATCAAATGACGGGCCAGAGGAAATTTTGGATTTAACACCTGACGCCGTCAGGTGTTAGGAAAAGTAGGCCGTCAGGAGTAAAGTTAAAGAGTGACGGCCCAGAAGGATTTATAAGGTGACGGCGTCAGAAGTGGATCTAGGCCATCCGAGAAACCTAATGGCGGCGAGCTGACGGCGTCAGCCCTTATAACCTGACGCCGTCAGAGTGTAAAATCTATATATAGTTTTCTAATTTTCATTCATTGTGTGCAACTTTTGGGAACAAAACCCTAGCTCGTTTTTCTACTGTAATTTCAAGGGTTTTCCACCCTTGAACCTTGGATGCTTAATTAAAAATAAGTCTCTTTCAAATCATTCAATATGTCTATGTATTGTGTGATTATATCTTATGCTTGTCTTCCAATTAACATGCTAGGCTAGGTCTTTATTGTGTTTGCTTAGATCTAATGAAACCTAGCTATTGATTATATGTTGTTGGTTTGCTTGTGCTTATTGTGGGTGGGTGAAGTCGATGTTAGGCTTAAGAAAACTGGCTAACCTCTTATGTGGTAACTTGCTTGAACGTCTTAAGAAACATGAATCGGATGTGTACTATGATTATTTGGTTGCATTTAATGCATGAGCGAATTCTAATGATCCCATTTTAGGAGCTTTTAGTCGGCTCGACATAGGAGTGAAGTAGGAGCTTATAGAGTTAGGGAAGATTGTACACGGCCCTACGAATGGTTTAAAGAAATACAACCCGTCATCCACGTAATTACAACAAACCAATTAACATATAAAAGATAGCTATGGAGTAAGGAAATCTAAGTAAACACATATTTCTCTCATATAAGTTTCACAACCATTTTAATTTTCTTGTTATTTTATTTTATTTGCATAAGTAGTTAATTGGGTTAGTTGACTAGCAACTAATTCCGCCCACTCCTCTATAACCCGAGATTTTTACTTGCTTTCCATAAAATATAAAAATACAAAAAGAATCATCCCTCAACCCCTAGACCTAATTAGAGTAGCTTTTCAAGCCTAACGACACTATTCCCTGAGAGAACGATCAATCCCCCGGTACTTGCCACTTCACTATACTACATCGATCAGGTACACTGCCTGGTGGGGATTGCAAGCTTCTCAAGATCCCTTTAGAGGTAAAACCCTAGTGCGTGGTCGCAATCCCGCGCATCACGGAGCTTTTGCTCATTAAGTCGTGATGGGTAAGGTATTGAAGGTTTGGATTTATGGGTTGGGATTTCAGGAATTTCAGCTGAAGTTTCTTGAGGTTCAAATACAACTCCTGGTTTGGTTTTGGGTTTTGGGACAACTTGAGGATGGACGTGTGCGGTACTTTGTGGGCTAGTAAATTGCACTTTGTCCTTTGTCGCCTCAGGTTCACGTTCCACTACCTTGGGAGGAGAAGAAGAAGAGGTAGTAGGAACCGTGGGTCCATCAAATGAAACACCACTTCGGGTTGTGATCGCCTTAGCATCGCCCCTCGGGTTAGCGATCGTGTTGCTAGGTAGAGTACCTGAGCCCGAGGGTCGATCATTTAAAGACTTCTTGAGGTCTGAGATCTGACTTATCAACACCCTATTCATTTCTTCTTGGGATTTTATGAATTGTTTCAACAACTCATCAGATGATGGTCCAGTTGGAACAATGGCTTGCGTTTGGTTAGGAAAATTCTGGACCCGGTTGTTTTGATGGGAACCGTGGTTTTGAAAATTTCCCTGATTTTAGTTGCGATTTCCATGAAAGTTGTTTCCCTGAAAGTTGTTTTGACCTTGGTTTCGGTTATAGTTTCCTTGGTTTTGGAAACCTTTGTTTTGGTTTTGATTGAAATTCCCTTGGTTTTGGTAACCTTGGTTCGTTCGATTCTGGCTTTGGTTTTGGTTACGGTTTGGGACATTTTGGTTTTGATTAAAACCGGGTGGTCCAAGGAAATTGTTAGAACGATAGCTTAGAAGATTACAGTCCCCTTGCGGTTGGTAACCATTACCTCCCAAATTATAGGAACCTTGAGCAACATATACGTTCTCTTGAGTGTAGCCACCGGTGGCTGGACACTCGGAATATGGATGTGGACCTCCACAGGTTTCACAACTTTGAGTAACGGCTTTGACTTGTTGATTTTGGATTGTTTGGTTCATCCTCAAAATAGCCGTAGAGAAATCATCCATCTTTTTAGTGAGAGCCGCTATTTCAGAAGATGCTGGAGTGATAGACTTACATGATTCATCCCTCTCAGCTGAGGAATCCCAAAAATTATGGTGGGCAGTCATGTTTTCAATGAGATTATAGCACTCTTTGGGACGCCTTTTCATAAAGGTCACGCCAGCAGCAGCATTGAGGATATCTCAGTGTCTCAATGTCAAATCATTATAGAAGGTATCTATTATGGTGACTTGTAACATATTGTGGTTAGGACACCGATCAATTTCAAGCTTATACCGTTCCCAAGCTTCGAATAAAGATTCGTTGGGAAGCTGACGAAAGTTACTAATGTCATTTCGTAACTTGGTAACCATGGATGGTGGAAAGTATTTGGCTAAAAATTTAGTTACCATCTCATCAAAAGTGTGAATCGAATTCTTGGGAAGTCGATCAAACCATGCAGTGGCATGATGGGTGAGAGAATAGGGGAAGAGGGAAAGACGAAGGGCATCATCGGAGACGCCATTCTGTTTCATGCTTTGGGTGACGGTAAGAAATTTATCAAGATGCCTGTTTGCATCGTCACCAGGTAAACCGTGAAATTGGCACGAATTCTGGACTTGCTGTATCATGTGATGCTTAAGTCCAAAATCAGTAGCCGCGATGTTAAGGGGGCCAATGGGTCCACCCTCCCGTGCATTGTTGGTTGGCACAACTCCTCCATCGTTCAGAGATCGGGAGCTGGCACATCCTTAGGAGGATCTTCTTCGTTTTCGTTCATGTTTAATTTCTCAAAATTGGGAATGTCGATTCTTCGATTATGACGAATGACCCTTTCTGGATTTGAAAGCGGAGAAAGGAGGTCGTTCAAGGATGAACGAGTGTTCATACACTGAAAACAACAGAGTTTGAAAGAAAATCAAAATTTTGAAAAAGAAAAATATTTTTGGGTTTTTGATAAAAATATTCACAAGAAAACTCGAAACTTCATGAGGAAGGATCTACAAGACATTAATCGTTAAAACCATAACGATATTTTCACGACACACGCTCCCCGGCAGCGGCGCCAAAAGTTTGATGCGTGCAAAATACACAAGTTAAACTTTCGGATGAAAGTCAACGTGCAAAAACACAACACAATACGTTGTAAGAATCCGGGCAAGAGTTCACCCGGGTCGTGTCCCAACGAGGTGTGAATGGAAAATATCGTTTTAGGT
Organism: Artemisia annua; assembly: GCA_014162995.1. Taxonomy (NCBI): domain Eukaryota; kingdom Viridiplantae; phylum Streptophyta; class Magnoliopsida; order Asterales; family Asteraceae; genus Artemisia; species Artemisia annua. The sequence goes on from LBNU01016217.1 coordinate 48,643, forward strand.
TCGGGATTAAAGTGCTTGTAAGGATTGGTTATGAGAGAATTTGTTTTATGAATCAGAAACGTAAAGCAACAAATCTAAAAACGAATAAGAACTAAAGACGAGCGTTACAAAATAATGTAAATGCACTAAAATAAAAAGCGAAATCTAAACATCACTAAGCCTACGGGCATAAAAATAATTTTTTACGCACTAGATGACAAAAGAAAATTTAAGAAAAAAGAAAAATTATTATTTGATAAATATTATAAATATTATGGATTAAAATCTATTTAACACTAATTAAATTCTAATAAATACTAAGACTCTTTAAATAAATCCGAAGCTTTTTCTGTAAATACTATAAGATTATATTAGCCTAAGAAAAATAAAAGGAGGGGGAACACAGTGCAAAAATAAGCAGAAAAATAAGCAAAGAAAAGCTGATAAGATTATAAAGGCTAAATAGAAAAACAAGGGATAGATATTAAATTATGCAAAGTAAAACAAGCAACAAGCAAGAGAGCAGGTGGTTATGCGTGTGGCTTTGTGAGCTGAGTGGCGTGGGTTCAAGTTCCTCCCACGTCAGTTTTTTCTCAGTTTCCTTTTTACACAACTACCAAACAACAGATTTTAAGAAGCTTTAGTGAAAGAATTTTTGTGGAAGAGCTTTAGAACAGCTTATGGAAACTTGAAGGTCCAACAGATTCAATATTTAAGCTAAAGCGTTATTAACGAAATTAGCTACTATCACGGTAAATTATAAGCTAACACCAACGGAATATAAGCTCAATATGAAATAATGAACACGATCAGGAAACCAAAAGCATAAATAAACAAGTAAACCATAATTCATAAGCTGGAAACAACCTCAAAAATCAACAAACATGAGATTATTGCTAAGTAAAAGTAAAGTAACAGCTAGCTAAATTAAGCTCAAGGACCACAGGCTTAGGGAAATAAATGCAAGCAACTCAAAGACGAGCAACACAAACTATCCAAAACAGCAAATCACCTAGCATGGGTCAAACAAAAACAATAAACAACAAGTTCAGTTCAGCAGAAACTGGTTGTGAACAAACATCTTAGAGAGCAAAAATAAGTTAGCTACTAAGCAAGACAGAACAAACAAATATCACAGGCAACAACACAACGTAAGAGGCTTCTCAAATCACCAGGACTCAAGTTCTAAACTCAAGAAATGTGCTAGATAAGGGTGATTGAACAGATTGCAAATCTGAGAACAGAATGGGGTAGGGGAGCAAAAGGGCTAAATGGGTCACTTTGCAACTAAATTTTGATAAGCAAATGAATTCGAAAGTCAAATTTCTCTGTTGATTCAGATTCACAAGCCATGACTTATCATAAAACAACAAGATTTATTAATTCTCAAACAAGATTAAGGCCTGCAAGGGATCTCGGATTTTGCTCCGTTTTACTGAACTAGAAAACCTTGACTTTTTAAAAGATCTACAAGTTTGACTATTGTGAGTTAAAACTAACCCTAGATTACTGATGGTGATGTTTAAGGCTAATATGCAACTGAGCTAAACTAGGTTAACAGATGTTATAACTAAAAGGATGTTTTAGCAATCCTAAACTCTAGCAGTTGTTCAAACATTAGACATTTTAACCACTTTTGACCTTTTAACTGATAGACTACCAATTTTAGATGATGACTGCACTATATGACCCTATTTTAAGTTATCTAAACTAAATGTAATGCGGGAAACAATCTAAAATACGGATTTTAGACTTAATCCAAACACTCCTAATAAAGCTGTGATGGAAGCTTTAATGAAGTAAGTGGTTAAATTAAGCTGCGAAACTGATAAGTCAACTAATACTACTGTCAAATAAGCTTAAATAAACAGCAACAAGCAACAGGTTACACCCGCAACTAACAAGAACAGTGATATGCAAGATTATATGAGAATTTGGAAATTTGAAAACAAGAACATGAAACCTTCAACTTGGCTGAACCTGTAACACCCACATTTTTCATAGATCGCAGCGGATTTAGAGTTGGAGGTTGTGGGATATGCTGGGATACGTTTTTGTTGGGGGGTTGTGGAGTTTTGTCTGGTTCATGATATTCTGGGGAGAGGTGAAGGAGATGGAGGCTGGGTTTTATTAATAAAATAGGTTGTGGGTTAGGGATTGAGTTGGATTGGGCTTTGGTTTATGTTTTAGGATTGGGCCGGGTTTTAGTTAAGTTAAATATCACAGAAGCCTTTAATATATCCCGGGATTGACTCGACTCCGTCTTTCATATCACAGTAAGCAAAATTGTCAACGAGTCATTCAAAAGTGCACGTTTTCCAATCTCGTGCTCGTTTTTTTGTCCTTTTTGGCATGTTTCATGCCCGTTTCTGAAATATCCGTACCTGCACGATGACAAACACAAAAACACAATATCTTTTGCATTTATGGTTAGTTTTTTGTCTGTTTTGGTCTTAATTTGGCAAAGAAAAGGTGTGTGAATAAGCACACACCAGTTATGTTGATATTGAAACAGGAGACACCGCTCTAGTCTCCGGCAACCAAAATGCACTATTGAGTCTAGAGCCAAGAGATCATCAATAAATCTCATTAGGACACACTTATAATATGCTTGTTGTTTCATACACCGTGAAAAGTACGAAAATATACATTAAGAGTCCCACGCATTATCCTTGTGGTATTGCCAGAACATCCAAGTGATACAAAAGTATTCACAATGAGGATGGAAATCCCTCTAGAGCCAACATCAAATAAACTCTTGGTGGGTGACATGTGAGATCCTTCATGGATCAAACTTGTGACAACTGGAAAGAAATGATGCGGCGATTCACTTTTGAATCAAACTTGTTCCAGGAAATGAATTGACGGATACTTTTGGAAAAATCCTTCAATGTTCTCAACAATTGTTTTCAAGCACATTGACTGCACATAATATTTCAAAACAAAAGTATTTTTGATTGAAACTTGACATTGCTCATAAAACTTTCATCGTATTGCAAAAACTCTTTATCTGGTAATAGGCGAATGTGTTTCTAATCAATTTCTCATTAACTAGTGAATACTAAATTCGCTGGTTCACTCACTCCGTGTTATCTACTTTGAGACGCTCTGGTTTGAGAATGGCTAGTACAGCTGCGAAACCCTATCAAAGAGATTCTTCGGAATTCTACCTAATCACAGGAAGTATTTATACTGATCAACGGGGAACCGTGGTTCTTGCCATCTTATTCAACGAAAGTGAACAAAGACACTTTCGTTAGTTTATTGCTAACGGTTGTTTGCAGGAACTCCCGACGGTTGCAGCTGATGGCCAATGAGATGTCAATTCATAACCACATGCTCACACTTCACACTCACAGTCAAAGAAATCATGATAGGTGAAAGATCTACAACAATGCTTCCGCAACTCTGATGCAAAATATCATGATCCAGAAAAGTGTGAGCATGTCGGTCCAAAGGTCACAACATCACATGGAGGCTATACTACAAAGGATGATTTGGAGATTAACGGTGGTTGATGATCTCGATGAAAGCTCAAAGATCACACAAGTCAAAGGAACTTATGCTCAAAGATCACTACTTGACGTACAAAGATAACGCTTGAAGAATCAAAAGATACAAGCTAGAGCTAAAGTTCAGTCTATAAAACGCTAAGCTTCAATTTATTTTTCTGGGCTGACCTCCCTTAGGGGGAGATTGTTAGGATTAAGAAAAAGGTTCGGTCACCCCATGTATTTACATAATTAGCGTAGTTCTTAGTTTTGTATTTATTAGATTAGATATTATAGTAATAGTTTAGATTTAGTCTCATCGTGGAGTTGGGTCGGGTCTTTACCCACTGTCAGCTCACTCCACAGCCCACTTTAGGGGCATATACTGTAAGTTTATATACACCCTTTCCCACACAAGGGAAGGGTTGGTTGCTTCATAATACACACACAACTAGTGTGTTTTCTCTCACTAAGAAACTTCCCTCCCTCTCTACTCTCTCTCTCTCTCTCTCTCTAACTCTAACCATGAAGAACATACTCTTCCACAATCCAAGACCTCCTGAATCACACAAGAATCAACACTTGTATCGATCCTACAGTTTGAAAAAAAATACAGGTAGAATCTACCTTTTGTGTTTAGGAAAAATTAAACAGTAATTAAACAAAGCTTTTACTTACATTTTATCTCTTTATATATAGCATAATCGTTCCTTCTAACAGTTTTTCTTGTTGCACATTTTTAAATATATATTGGGGTTTGTTGACGATATTCATATATTTGTTTTTAGCGATTTGATTGATTAGCCAAATTTTATATGGTGTTTTTAAATTTATATATGAATTGTGATGTTGTTGTTAAATTTAAGTTTCTAGAACCAAGGGTATATTGGTCATTTGTTGAATTCAAATTCTCCTTTGAGCACAAAAGAAACAATGTATGCTCAAACCCATTTAATAGGGTGTTTACTAAATTAAATAATTAGCCTGAGAGAGTGAAGCTTTAATGGGTCTCCTAATTAAGAAAGAGTAAGGGGGTGCTTGGTTGGGGGTATTGGGGGGTAGGGAATGGGAAATGCAATGAATAAACATGCTTGGTTAGTAATAGGGAATGCAATCATTGCTCAGTAGTCGGTAATGGGGCATTACTCAGTAAATTGGGAGGAATGGTAATGATTACCCACCACCACCACCAGTAGCAGCCACCACCACCACCATCACCAGCCACGATACGCTTGGAAACTCAATTACTCATGTATCCAAGAAGGTTAGATAATCATATAAAATCATAGAATATAATATTCTTAATCCTTTTGTCATGAGTTTCTATTAGAGGTTAAATTATCTCTAAATCTCTTTTCTAGGTTTAACAAAGTTTACTTGCTTTGTTTTACTTGTTGATGGTGCTTTTGAGTTAAATCCTAATCCGGTTTTATCTCTAAACAATTTTTGACTCCTCAACAATCTTTCAAGAGATTTTGAGCTTTCATCAAATTTAGCTAACATTTTTCCTTTCTCATTTT
>LBNU01016221.1:16001-51906 GCA_014162995.1 Artemisia annua
AAGGAAGTGGAGTAAAGAGTCATGCATATTCATCGTGGCTTCTTTTGTGAAGTTAGATTGTTCAGGCCAATAAAGTTTGAGCATCAGGTAAGAGGCCTCCTGTGTGGTACCGGTGAGTGGGTGGATCAAGCATTAGGATTCACCAGGGGACAAGGTTAGTCGGTGTGGTACAAATGGACCTTCATTGATAACTTGGTCCTCATGTATTGCCATGTAGTTTGCTTGAGTTCAAGAATCTTAGGAATCGACTTGACCAACTGAATATAATTACCGGGTGTGAGCATAGGTGGTGTGTCAAGGGGATGAACCTGCTTCGATGTCTTGAATTGTTGAGGGCTAGGCTGATGACTTCACAACCATTTGGTCAAAGGACCCAATGAGTTGTTCGACGGGGGTATGAGTGGAATGTTGTTGCATGGGATAGATGGTGGGAGGTGAGGCAGTTGTTGTATGTATGAATGCATCATGACATGTTGTATGAGGGAGACAATTTGATCTAGTAATGGATATGATTGTTGAGGGTTGTTGTTGTTGATATTGGTATGGGTTGTTGTTGACGAAAAAATGTGGGTATTGTGATAGGGGTTGCTGATCGCATGAAAGTTGTAGTACCGGTGGTTGGAGACATGATGAAAGACTTGTGTGTAAATGGGAGGGTTTGGTAGAGGGAGGTATAACAGTGTTATGGCCCAAGCCTGTGAAAACTTTCCCAAGTGGGGTTTTCGAAACCTTAGTTGAAAGAATATCTCGATAAACAAGTCAAAGTTCAAAAGATCTCAATAAGTAAGTAAGCTTCTCGAAAAAACTTGTCAAAGTTCTCCGGAGAAAAAAACCAAGGTTAATCAAGGTTATCGAGAAAAATTTTAAGGATTTTCGAAATCTTTGAGGTTTGTGATTTTAGCAAAGATCTCGAAAAATTGTGAAAACATTTCGAAAAATATCCAAAGTTCTTAAAAATCAGAAGATTTCGAAAAGTTGGGAAAGATCTCGAATCTTGTACAAGTTTTCGAAAAAATATACCAAAAATTATCGAGATTATACAAGCTCGATAATATCCAATGAGTCGAAGTGTTTTCTTTCTTATACAAGAGAGAAAAGCACTGAGTAAGCAACGGAAACACCTTAGGAGCAAAGAGCAAAGATCTCGAAAGTTTAGGGTCTAAAGATTTCGAAAACTTGTCAAAACTAGGCAAATTTTTGTTTTTGTAAAAAGCAAGCCAAAAACACATTTTTGATCCAAGATTCTTGTACAACTAACCTTAAAATGATGAAATCTTAAAGAAAGTTGCAAACTTTAACAACTTTACAAAAATTTGAAAATTTTCGAAAAATTGTACAAAAGTACGAATCTAAATTTTTTGAGAAATTTTGAAACTTTGTTGGTTGTTTGAGTTTGTAGCACAAGTTTTGATGAAAAAGATGTGATAAAGACACGAAACAAACAAGAAAGTAACAAGCTTTATCAAAAAATAACGAGTAAAAAAGGTGGTTTTGGTTCGTTGGCTACAAAAAATAAAAAATACACCTTCTTCTAGCGATTGATACCACTTGTTAGGTCACCATATTGTAAACACAAGTATTGATTTGATATAAATAAGATGAGAAATAGAGTTTGGTTGATTAGATCAAATATGAAGAATAAAAGTGCAAGAGTTTCCTTATGAAAATGAAATAACCATCAAGAAATAGGATTACATGAGTGTCCTATTTATAGGAGAGGAGCTAGGGCAACACTTCCTTATTCCTTCCTTTCTTAGACGTGTGGGCTTAAGGCCCATTGGATGTGTAATGGACTTTACACGTTTAGATGATAAGTTAAATATTCTAGCAACCTATTACAAATACTGAAATAACCGAGACTTGATTAAACGTTGATAAACTTAGGTCCTAACATATACCCTCCTTTTTATTTTTTTTCTTGTTTATGTCGACACATACAATTTTTCTTCTCTTTTTTCTCTCCCTTCTTGTTCGATTACTGCCACAACCACCGACACCTTTTATTCATTTTTTCTTTCTCATTTAGATCAAAAAATAAAACTCCTGCTCTCTCTCTCTCTTGGGGTGAGCGACAACAGCTAAACAACAATAACATCACCATCAATTTTCCACAATCATCTCCATCAAGAATTGAAGCTTGTACCTTTCGTATTATCGGGTCTAATTTCAATTGAACCAAGAGGGTGTGTTATTGAACGAATTTCGTGGGTTTATTGGAGAGGTTATTGCATGTGTTCATCTTGTTTTTGTAAGTTGTTGAAACATTTTTCAATACCTCTTTGTTATATTATTATGTATTGGTTATTTTCACTATTTTGGAATCCATATGAATGTCTGTATAATAGTTTTGAATTATAAAAATTGTTGGTTTAATGAGTTAGATGACGGGGAGTAGGATTGGTGATACTTTTGTGAAGTTGTGATGTTGATTTGATGAAGTTTCAATGAGAATTATAAGTTTTGAAATAGTTAAATTCTTGCAGAAATTTTGCCGCCTCGTTAGGGTGTCGTGAAAATATTTTTATACAATTTAGGCATTGAAATATGTTAGTATTCATCGATACGATCGTTTTAAAAAAAATTGGACCTGTAACTCTTAAAAACGAAGTTTTTATGGCCGTCCGAAATTTGGAAAATGTTTATGTTGAAATTCAGCACTATATGGGTAATTTTGAATCCTGCGCAGAACTGAAATGGGTCGTTTTGGGCTCCTTCTGACCCGTTTCGGCCTTCGTCCGAAACACAAAAGTTGTCCGAAACAACGTTTTTAGTCTACCGCGGGGAATTTGGGTTATGAAAGTGCGAAAATGAGGGTGATTTTGATTAAACTCAGTTCTGCCTTTTTTTTTTTATTTTTTTTTATTTATTTTTTATTTTTTAAATGACAGCACTTGTTTTATAAAAGTGAGTTGATGCAGTTTTTAAGCGAGGTTTTGAGCCTTTTCTGGTCCGAACCGGCGTTCCGTTAAAACATGAAAGTTGCTTAGTTTGATGATTTACATTAAAACTCAGGAAATCTTGGTATGAAAATGCTAGACGATAGGAAATTTTTGGGGTTAAAGTTGGTGATTCGTCTTTTTGGAAAAGTAGTCATACTTGCTTATTTTTGGGTAAAATTAGGTTTTTGAGCTTCTTTGAGTTCGTTTGAGCTCTAGAAACTTAAACGAATATTATTAGATGACTAATAAAATGTTAGTGTGCGTTTGGCGATGTCTAAAAATGGTAAGTTCGTGTTCAAATCATATATACACATATATTACTTATAGAGTGGAGTGTTTGGATAAAACCTTGGTAAGCTAGTGTTGTCGGGGAAATGATCATTACTATGGGTTATTAACGTTCTAAATTTCTAAACTTTCCAAAAATGGAAACTCTTAAAATAGAAACCTTCTAAAAATAAAAACTTTCTAAAAGTAGAAATTTTTTCAAAAAAAGTGTTGTAACTTAATTGCGAATAAGATACGTTCCTAAAAGCTTGATTTTGCTAAATTAGGTCATACACACATATGGATTCTACTATACTTTATTTTATATACGACTTATGTGTCAGTTTATATATATTTCATTCTTCTTATAGCGCCATTATTTTAGGTCGCGACTAAGACTTCATGCCTTCATTATTTTCTTCGTTGATATTCATATTCTCACCGTTCTGCTGTGCTCCTTGATTATCTGCTTATGTTGGTTGCTCATTCACTTCGACGTGAGTTTATAGCCTCGCCTTTACTTACTTAAATGTTTTATAAACCTCGCGAGGGGGATACATGCTAGTTTTACAAACTGAATACAAGTAGTTTTTGGTATGCTAGACCCGAGTACATGATTTAGAGACATCTGACATTGAGTACTTCTTGCCTAAAGTCCCCATCATGAACCGTTAATTACTTGAGTAGTAAACGCTAGTATTATAAATATGCATATTTGGCTTGACAAGCCTGTCCGGGTTACGGACATATAATATTGAGAATGTAGGGTAAATGGCCAAGATTACCCTTTTGCGGGGCATTATTAAAACGCGTTAAGGTTTGGTTTCGTGAGCTCAATGCTGTAAACCATATTTTATGACATGTAAAGACCTTACATGTCTATCGATAAATAATGCTTGTATTCAACTTATTACTTATTAAACTCTATAAATTCACTGAACTTTATGTTGACTTTTAGCATGTTTATCTCAGGTCCGTAAGTGGCTTCTACTTGGATGGCAGCGCAAAGAAATGGATATCTACTTGATGGCTCATGCTTAAATAAAACTTTCATTCGATAATGTTATAAATTTCTAAAACTTATGTATCTTAACTATGTTAAAAACTTTTGGGACCTTGTTGACTCTGATAAATTATCGAATGTGAAATTTTGAAAACGACTTTGTTTTAAAGCTTTTTACTATAATTTTACAATGTGACTAATATATAGCACCCCATGTTGTATTCCACTGCGTTCTGAAAACGGGGGTGTTACATTATGTCGTTCTCACTTAACATATCGCGAGGGGGAAGCCTATTACATCTCTCAATAGAAAAATCCTTAAATCTAGGGTGTGCACGGGGCATTTGATAGACAAAATCCTCATCTCCGTCTGAGAATATAATTAACCCTTCCATAAGTTTTTCATCTAATTTGGTTAGCCTTTTGAAGGGCTTCCCAAACACGACTTGGGTTAAGTTACTATCAATAAATTCTTCTAGATTCTCCATAATCATAAAATCTGTCGAAACATAGAGGGGGGGGGGGTGAATACGTTAACATAAAAATATTTCGTATCAAATTCCCGATCAAGTGTGACTAAATATGAATAGTGGTTAAGTCACTCACAACAAACATATACGTCACGCAATCACATAAACATAAGCATATCATGAGATTAAAAGTATTTAGCTATTTGTGACTGCACTGTGGACGGTCCTCAATATGTTCGGACGGTCCCATATATATTTGGGACCGCCGACCTAATTAAGGGACGGCCGTCAGTGGTGAGTTTATTACGTGTTTTTAAGTTTTCTTATGTTTTGTGTTTCTAAGATAACTAGTTGATATCACAAGCATATACACACCAAGCCACACAAACATAAATGTAATGCAAGTATAGAAAGTAAAGAGAAAGGAAGAGAAAACGCAAACCGGACACGATGATTTATAGTGGTTCGGCACGAAGCACCTCTTCGTCCTACTCCACTCCTCGAGTACCACACTTGAGAGTTACTTTACTAATCAACACGCTCCCTTTAGGTGGAACAAACCGTACACAAGCTTACACCAAGTTTATCGACACTAAGCGGAATGTCGAGTTCTAATCCTAGCTAGAACCAATCTACACCAAGAACCACGTGGCCACACGAACAAGCACTCTTGTCGCACTTAGATCGACACACGATCTAAGCCTTTAAACGAACGAGCACACCCGTTCACTTGAACCTTCACCCGATTCAAGCCTTCACACTAAGACACTCTTGGATCTTCACCCAATCCAAGCCTTCACACAAAGACACACTTGGATCATCACCCGATCCAAGTCTTCACACACCGACTCAACTAAATCCTAACCTACACACTAGGACACCACACACCATACAACAATTACATGAACTAATCTAGTTACAAGACTTTTTGGATCTACATCACCATCCAAGTTCACACAAATAACCCCATCCTCAACTCACACACAAGTCAGAAACATTGACAATATTTACAGAATCTATCAACGTAACACTTGTTACGTTTATGTGTGGACACCTATAACATCTTGAATCTTCATCTATGTCGAGAGTTCTTCTCTTACCCATGAGGTAGAGGAAAAATAAAATCATAACACTAGTTACGTTGGTGTGTGGACTCAACAACACTTCGATTCTTGACGACTTCGAGTGTTCTTCTCTTGCACATGATGTAGTGGATGACGGGATCACTTATAAACACATACCAAAGAGTTATAGTGATCAAAGATGAAGAAGGAAAGGACAGGAAATTTTTGTGCAAAGAGGATCAGTTTTTCTGATGAAAATGGGTCAGTATTTATAGACTGTTCGAGGAGCGTGGATGGTCCCTTAAAGTTTTCACGGTCCCACGATCCCTTATATTTAAGGGACTGTCCTGGCAGTTTTTGTCCTTTAGTGGTGAAATGTTACCTGGTGAAATTTTATCTGATTTGGGCGGGACAAATGGCCGTTTTTCTATTTTGAAATTCAAATTTCAAATTTATTTTTCTTATTAAAACATTTCTTTATAAATACAAAAATAATTTGTCTAGTTTATTTTTGTAAAAATGTTTTGTGACATTTATAAAAATGTTTTCTTTTATCACTTAACAAAGTTGATGTGTGAACGAGTAACTTGTGCACTTTACGTTATGTATTACAACTTACGTGTTTGTCATCATTATTTTTTTTAAAGGTAAAATTGATTAAATAAAATGCAAATTATTACAAACGATAGCACAAGAGAATAAAAATGGTAAGACAACCCCTACCAAAAACATTTCTTTCCTAGGAAACAAAAAGATTTGGACATCCCCAAATCAATATAATATGCTGCATATGTCTAATAAAGCCATAACCACTAGGAAGCAATAACAAACAGAAAATTCTCCAAAGAACAATCCCACAACCTCCAATCCTAGCAAGCAGGCAGCTTCAACTATAGTCAAATCACATACTCTGAATACATGGAAAAGTACAAAGGAATCAACCAAAGTACCTCCAAACATCACCATATGTGAACGCCCATAGTAAGCTGAATTGCTAGAACTGAGGATATGAAAATTGCCATTCTGATCAGATTTCATATTGCAGCAAACATTCTCCAAATAGCAAGATACATAGTATTCCTTAGTGATCCAAAACTTCATATCATTAGTAGCAGTGAATGAACGAGGGTGAGCATCACAGTAACCAATCACCCTTATACCTTGTCTCATTAAAAAACCTTGCCTAATAAAAACCCTGTGGGAAAACTTAGTGCGAGGAAAAAGAGTACAAGGTTTGTTTGTGTTAGAGTAGCAGATAACACATTCTAAAAAGCCCCAACTCCATAAGTAACAAACAATCCCATACCCCAATGTGTACTTAGAAAGCTCCACACAAGTGATTCTAATGGTAGTCTGAGCAACATAACCACACCAAATAACAGACTGAACAATAATCCTATGCCCATGATAATTATCCCACCAGGTGATGCAAAAAGAACCAATCAGTATATGCCCATGATAATCATCAAGACTGTTCATCACATGAGTTAAAGCCAAGTTAACACTAAACCTACTTAGTCCTCCATCTTTAACCCCCTTAAACCACAAATCCACCATAAAAATTCTATTGCATTCCCACATACCAGTGCTACTAATATTCCTCCAATCAGTACAACTGACCCTAACCACAATATCTAAAGACTGATTATGATCAGCATATTTATAATAATCAACTATCATCATCACTAATCACTTTATCAGACATCAACTCTTCCACAATCAATTTATACTTGGCCATCTTATCAATAGGAAAATTCCAGATTTTAGAAGCTCTAATCACATCAGAGGTAACCATAATTTTCAACCCCATAATCCTTAATCTAACAGAATCAACAATAACCCTGAATAATTCCTCTTCTGACCTACTAGAATCACCAAAAGCTCCTATTTCTTTACTGCCATATAAAATAAACAGTAGCACCTAACACTGACCTTTGAATAACACTCCAAATAGTGTTCTTAGCAGGTTTATTAGCAAAGCCAGAAATAACCTCAACCCATATATAAGAAGCATCATCAAGTTTAGACACACCTTTTAATCTTTCCCATAACCTTCTGGCATAAGTACACTGAAAGAATAAATGACTGTGAGAGTCTTTTTGCAGCTTACAGAAACAACACTTCATATCTTGAATATTCAGCCACCTTGAGATTCTATCTTGAGTCTTGAGTCTTCCCTTAATTGCCATCTAAAATACAAATGAGTGTCTCGGAACACTTTGAAAAAACCAAACATGGTTCCTGTTAGCCTTGAAAATAATGTTATATGTGGAAAGTGAAATAGTAGCAAATCACAAGGACTAGTTCTGTCAATAGGACTTAGTTTACGTGACTTGTAGTATAAATACTCTCCTAGTTGCAACTAGGAGAGGTGGATGTCTCATTTGTAATAAGAAGTGTGTGTGTTTTCCTTCTTTCTCTCTCTAGAAAACACACACATCTTCCCCCAATTCTTTAATCTAATTTTACCATGTTTAACCTTTATTTCGAGCATCCCTGACCTCCTGAATAGTGATTCTTGGTCTTTACAAGTGGTATCAGAGCTAACCAGGGGCGATTCGTGGTGTTTTTGGGTGTTTTGGTAGCTATTCGTGGGTTTGATGGCTCGTTGATTAGGTTTGTGGCTGGTCGAGTAGTTTTTGCGCCACAACAAATCTAGGGTTTCATCTTATTCTTTCGTATAGGCTGCTAATCATTCGTGGGTTTGGTTTTTGGGTTTTTATGGTGATTTGCGTGGTATTTTAAGGCTGATTCGTGGGTTATGTTCTTTAGCGAGTATAACGATTTAGGGTTTTGCGAGTATGAGATTTGGAGTAGTATATTGCGAGTATCAAGAATTTTTTGCGAGTATGAGCTTCAAATCTTGCGAGTATGCTTTGGGTCTTGCGAGTATGGTTGCGAGTAAGCCTTTGAGTCTTGCGAGTATGCTTCAGGTTCTTGCGAGTATGGTCTTGCGAGTAAGCTTGTTAGCGAGTATCTCTTTGGGTTCTTGCGAGTATGAGTTGCGAGTATGGTTGCGAGTTTGGGTCTGCGAGTAAGGAGTTGCAAGTAAGCTCAGCGAGTTTCACTTGCGAGTTTGGTCCATCTTGGCGAGTAAGCCTATGTTCACCTTATCGTATTGCGAGTAAGGTTCTTAGCGAGTATCATAAGGCCAAACTTACTCGTTCAATTCTTGTTAGCCGAGTATTGCTCCAAATTCCAGCGCAGTATGAAAAAAAAAAAAAAAAAAAAAAAAAAAAACTTCTTTAGAGTTTTTTGGCGGGAAAATTTGGGAGCTAAAATTTATTTTCTGCAGGATATTAAACGTTCAATTTTTACGCGAGATTTAAATTTTGGTATAACGTTGAAAATTTTGACCAAAAATTCAAATTTTTTAGGCCAAAATTCAAATTTTTTCGATAAAATTTGGCGTCAAAATTTTTAAAACTCAAATTTTTCGTGCAACCTTAGAATTGCATTTCATAGTGATTTTCATAGTTTGGGCGAGAAATTTTTCAATTGCAATTTTTGGAGGGAAAAATATGAAATCACTAAACCTAAACCCTAATATCACCTCACCCAATACTTGATATTATTGGTACACCTTATACAAGAACATGATTCATTAACTTGTTTCATTACATGTATACCAATATATCACCTCACCCACTTCATGATATCATTGGTAGACCTTATACAGAACATGATTCATTTAGTTGTTTCATTACATAAATACCAATATATCACATCCCAAAACATCACGTTTTGCTTAAAAAGATCCTGATCAAGAATCATAATACAATTTCGATGGCTAATATCAGAAGTTTGTGACTACAAGGAGAATTCTTTATTTATTGCTTGGGGTTGAAGTGAAGTCATACGGATGCGTACTTATTTATCTTAAAGTCTAGGGGTAGATGGATGCATGACTTTCGTAGATACTTGTTGGGCACATACTTATGTTAACCTAGGAGTTACATTCATGGTGACGAAGACTTGGTTTATCTAGTTTTCATAGGTAAAGGGGTGGATGGACGAAGACCTAGTTAACTATCACTTAAAGGAGTTACGTTTTAGTGCTCATTGTCACACGTAGTTGTAGATAATCAAGAGGTGTTACGTCTCATACTTGATGGTTGGTCGGTTGAGGAGTATTGAGTACTTAGGGATTCGATGGAGTACGAACTCTCTACACCGCTCTTAGTCACTACAAGAACCACAAGCTTAAGTCACAAGTCTGGGGAATCTTACTTCATTCTCAAGTTCGTCATATTGAGTTCTTCTTTATGAGGTTAATGGAAATAGCCGTCGTTGTTCATTCAGAGGTTGATAAAGAGTTAGACAATTTCAAATGGTATCGTTAGTAGATTGGGATTATCGACATCTTCACACGTGCTGATTATGGTCTATGCTAAAGGTGCTTCCGGTTACAACTACTTATACACATTGGTATCCTGATTTCGATGAGATCGCAATCATCAGGGGAGAGAAATGTGTACTAAATATGTACTTTATGAAGTACTAAAGGTCCATGTGACCAGGCTTAACCGTTTCTACCTTTGTTGATTACATGTGTACGTTATGGGCTGATTATAAGATAGCTGGAATGCATTTGGTGAAGATGAAGATGTTGATACGTTGTACCCCCGAACAGAAAATCTTGAAGAAGGTCGAGTCTACAGTCGTTTTACATATTCCGCTGCATGTTTGAAGACTAAAGACGGTTCGCATGTGTTTATCATAAAAGACTTCTTCAGAGTTAGGGCATTCATCAGAGATGTTGTCAGTTTGGGGGAGAGCACTAATTAGGGGAGAGTGTATTGTAATGGTCAATGTTAATCCCTAATTAGATTCGCTCACATTGTTCCTCTACAAGTCAAAGTGATGGCAGCTGAGAAGACTCAGATGGATAAGTGAAGCTATGGTGCTTGAAGACCACTCTCGGAGCTGCTGTACTTATGTTTTGTATTGTGTTTTACTTAATTGTGCTTGTAGGGAACATTGTAAGCAATTCCCATATAACATTACTTTGGGGAGAGATTGTTAGCCTTGAAAATAATGTTATATGTGGAAATTGCAATAGTAGCAAAGCACAAGGACTAGTTCTGTCAATAGGACTTAGTTTACGTGACTTGTAGTATAAATACTCTCCTAGTTGCAACTAGGAGAGGTGGATGTTCATTGTAATAAGGAGGTGTGTGTGGTTTTCCCTTTCTCTCTCTAGAAAAACACACACACCTTCCCCAATTCTTTAATCTAATTTTACTATGTTTAACCTTTATTTCGAGAATCCCCGACCTCCTGAATAGTGATTCTTGGTCTTTACAGTTCCACCAAATAACCTTATTACCACTTGGTCTAATCTCCTTCCAAACTTCTTTGGTGCCAAACTTTTTTTCTTTACCTTTGTGATTGACCCATACAGCTTTATCTTCAATATCTACATTAAGAACAGGAACAGGAATGTTCAAAATTTCTTCAAACCTGTTGCACCAATCTCTAGGCCATCTCCAGTTACCATCTCTAACAAGTTCACCAAGCTTAGCCTTAAGATTAATCCTCCCATTACTTAAATCTTCACTCCTAATGAAATCACAAAATGGACCTTTGCTGAGCCACTTATCCATCCAGAAGTTACATCTGTTGCCATTCCTAACTTTCATAACAACAAACCTCCTAATCATGTCTCTCAATGACAAAATCTTCTTCCAACACTACGAGTCACTAGTATGAATTTTAACATCCCAAATACTACATCCTTTAAGCCATTTAACATTAACCCATTTAACCCAAACTCACTCCTTATTAGTAATAATATACCATAGATTTTTTGCCATTAAAGCAAGATTCCACAAATAGAGAGACTTTAATCCCAATCCACCTTGACTTTTTTGCGTACAAACATCTTTCCATGCAACACTGCATTTACCCCTATTATTACCATCAGTCCTCCATAAAAAACCTTTAAAAAGTTTTTCAATCTCATCACAAACATGGTGAGGGAGAATGAACATAGAAGCCCAATACACGTGCAAAGAATTTATGACTGAAGCTATAAGCTGCAACCTCCCAACGTAAGATAATGTTTTATTCCTCCAGTCATCAATTCTTTTCCTTACATTTTCAATTAAAACAGTACAATCACCTTTAGTTAAACTTCTAGCCACAAGAGGTACCCCAAGATACTTAACATGTAACTGTCCCTCCTTATATGGCATAACCAGCTTAATTTCTTCTTTAACTTCATTTGAGACATTCCCAAAATAAACAGAACTCTTATCCATACTTGGTCTAAGATCTGAAGCCAAACAAAACTCATCTAATGCCCTTTTAATAACAGAAGTAGAGTCCAAATCACCATGACTGAATAAAAGAACATCATCCGCAAAACATAAACTCACTATCCCAAGCTTCTTACATCCCCAATGATACTTAAATCTTTTATCACACCTGATCTGTCTTTTAAGCATTAATGTAAATACTTCCATCACAATAGTGAACAAGTACGGTGACATTGGGTCACCTTGCCTAAGACCCCTCTTCGCTTTAAAAAAACCATGTGATTCGCCATTAACACAAATAGAAAAAGAGGCAGAGGAAAGACACACCATAATCCAATCAACCATCACCTTGTGAAAACCAAATTTGAGAAGAATAAATCTAAGAAAGGCCCAATTAACAGTGTCATATGCTTTCTGGATATCTACTTTGAAAGTACATCTACTAGTCTTCGTCTTACCAGCATATCCACACATTAACTCTTGGGCAAGAAGAATGTTATCACTTATGCTTCTACCCTCAATAAAAGCACTTTGGTTACTATCAATTAAGCCATTAAGAACACTTTTGATTCTACTAGTAATCACCTTACTAATACATTTATAGACCACATTACAACATGCAATTGGTCTATAATCAGAAACCTTACTAGGAATTTTGGATTTGGGAACAAGTGCAATAAGAGTTTTATTTAATTCACCCAAAAGCTTCCCACTTACAAAGAATTCCCTAACTGCATCACACACATCCTTTCCAACTACATTCCAGGAAGATTTGAAAAACTTTGAAGTATAACCATCCGGCCCAGGAGCCTTACTATCATCTATGTCAAACAAGGCACTCCTTATTTCATCATCAGTGACATCCCTTATCATATGTAAAGCAGCACTTTCCTCAATCTTTTTAGAGAACAATTCTTCATCAGCTTCAATAGGGTAAACTTTTTCAATTGTACCCATAAAATTTTGAAAATGGTTCACAAATTGAGCAGCAACTTCTTCATCATGAAAAGTTCTACCAGTATTATCCTGAACCATAATAATTCTACTCTTATTCAGCCTACCCTTTAAACTTTTATGAAAAAAGGCACTGTTGTGATCACCTTCCTTAAGCCATTCTATTTTAGATTTCTGCTTCAATACTCTTTCTTCATCCAAAGCAGCTTCCTTGTAAGCATTTGTATAAATCAATTCTTCTTCTCTAAGTTTAGCATTACTAGGGTCTTTATCCAACTCAGTCTGTACTTTCTTCAACTCATCTCTTAACTTCTAGACCTTAGCAAAAACATTACCCAGTCTTCCATTTAACTGCCTTAAGTGAATTTTCAAAAACTTCAATCTTCTAGCTAAAATAAACATAGAGTACCCCACCACTGGAACATACCAATTATCTTTGACTGTTTGGTGAAATACCTCTTTGTCATCTAAATAATTCATAAATCTAAAAGCCCTCTTCTTTTTAGCAGTCACCTCAGGCATAACAAACATAGCAGGACAATGATCAGAAGTGACATAGGGAAGGAAACTAGCATAACTGGAACCATATTCATCAAACAACGCACTATTCCCCATAACCCTATCAAGCTTTTTCAAAATACCCTTTTCAGGGTTCTTCATTTTTTGAATCCATGTATAAAATAACCCATTCATAGCAACATCTTCAATATCCAAACCTCCAACACAGTTTCTAAACTCTTGAACCCCCAAATCATTATTTGTAGCCTTACTAGTATTTTCATCAGCATACAATGTAAAATTAAAATCCCCAAAGAGCACCCAAAGCAGATCTTAAACCACAACCATGTGACTTTTAAGGTCATTCCAGAGCTTAATCCTTTCTCTAGGGTCATTCTCACCATAAATAAAAGAAACAAAAAGGTCCCTTTTAGCATGAATGAACCTAACTTTAAAATGCTACAATGTATAGAAGACATTGTATAGATTAAATGTCCTAACGTTTGCACTAACAATCTCCCCCTTTTTGATAATGATAAATATGTAAATCGTAACTCATAGTAAAGTGTAGAAGTTACTAGTTTACACTCCCTCTCTCCCCCTTTGACGAAGCAAAAAGGTGTCGCCAATGTTGAGATTGAAGAAGATCGGCATGACCTTGAAAGAACAACTTGAGAAGAAGATCCCCGAATGTGTTAGAGTATCCCGACCCCCATCATTTAATGAATTGAGCGTGCGTCATCCTAGTGAAGCCTTGCTCCTGCCGCCATGGTTTAACCAACTCCGAACCATGTACCCAACTACTTTCGAGCTCCCCCTAGCTCACTGCATCCCTAGTTTGACACTTGCAAATGCTCCCCCTTGGTGTATGCTCAAAACTAGTTTTGGCTACAAAAGAATCGAACAATGAAGTAATGCTACAAAACAGAGTTAGTAGACAAGTGCACATATATAATAATGATGATATATATAGGATGACATTATCGAAGATTAAAACATGCATGAATCAATTAAAATTATTCTAAAGCATGGCATGATAGGAATTCAAACTAAACATGTATGATAGTTGATTAACACACCATTCTCTAACATCTTCCAAAATAAGTGTCTAGTGTCTAGGTGTTATGGGATGAGGATGATATGCTCCTAGATAGGGATGAAGATTACTCTCTAGAAGTGGGAAGGGATGGACCAAAATAAAGAGAGTATGTGTTGAGCTAAAGTTTGGCAAGGATGGTGTGAAGATGAGACGGAAGATAGGATACTTAATAATTTAAGTTGGTGGTTATAGATGTGTGTGTGGGGATAATGAAAGGAACGTTTGCACTTACAATGAGTGAGGAAAGAATTCAACGGAATACAAGCATTCTTAAAAGGGCATCGTCGAATAGATCGACGGAATGGGAGACATCAAAGATGGTGCATACTATCCTAGTTTTGTTGGGTGTTTTATCAAGAGGATGTAAACGTAACAAAGGAAGAGGGATGATACTATGGACTCTTATGAAGGAGTTTTTGAAGGAATTCTCATGGGTGGTACCAATTATATTGGATTTGTCATTGGAGGTGGATATGTTGGTGACAATGGGTGTTTTTGAGGATTGAGGTTAGGAGACATTTTGATAGTTTGAGTAATCAACAATGAATGATTGGGAATCATGGATTTTTAAGGTGTTTTGTTGGTTGATGACCAAAGGTGGATATGTGAAATGAGGTGGTGATGACTCGACAACACTTGAAGCATGGATATCTTCTTTGTGTTCTTCACTTGCTAGAAAGTGGAAAAGACGCATTTCATAATGAAATTCACTTGACTTTCGACGACTTAAACAAATATGTTAATGAGTGTATGGATATGACGATTGCCCTTTGTTTCAAAGAGCGACACAAGGGTGAACATAGTTTATGTATCATAAAGGTGGTTTGACCTTAATGGGTTAGGTTGTAGTGGGGATGACACACTTGTTTGGTTACATGGTGGAATCTTCTTGTGAAGATTACTAGGAAGTATGATATTGACTCTTGGTTTCTTTGAGGTCATGGAAATGGTGGATGACTCGATATTGGTAGAACAAAGGATAACTCGGTTTTTCATTTCACATTGGTGGTTTGAGGTTTGAGTGATGAAAGGTTATGAGGAAGTTGCTTCTTTGTGTGTTTTTGACAAGGCATGATGTAGGATGGTTCAAAGTATTGTAGAAGAGGAAAAGCAGTGAACCAGTTCGTGACACCTTTACTGGGGACGACCCTTTAAATCATTGAACGGTCATTTAAAGATAAGGGACCGCCAATGCAATAAGGGACCGCCATCAGTAAGGTGCAGAGTCTCTCTAGTTTCTGTTTTTCCCAGATTAAAGGATATGAATAATCAAATGATTAAGGAATGGTTTAGGTAATAAGGCGGGATTGTGACACTAGACACCCTAAAGGAAGATTATGATCTAGTATGAGGAGGAATAAGCCTAGATACATAAGAATCAAAATTTAAGCATGTAAGTCATTTAAGCATGCATCACATAATATTCACGGATATTAGCATGTAAGACTATAAGACATCTAGGAGGTATCATGAACGGCATACCTAGTCCAACATAGTTTAGGTGCACAAATAACATATAAGCCATGTAAAGAGATGCATACAAAACATGATTACTATGCAAGCATAAAGTAAAACATTTTGACATTTAGCACATAAGAGCAAGTTGTTGATTACAACTATTAATCACATATATGCAAGTAATCTAGGTTTGTCAAGGAAAATCCTAATTACTACTAGTTTAAAGTCCAATCTTAACGGGAGACAAAGATCATCTATGTAAAACATCTTTAGTCAATTGTAGGAATGGAAATTATTCAAGTTAGAGAATGGATATGAGATTATTACTAGCGGTGCTCAATTAAGGCTAAACACGACCACTTTTACGGGTTTACCACAAACCCAACTTCTCTCCTGGAAGCAATTCAACCGTTAGGTCAAATTGAGTTTCTAGTGCAATAGGTTCTCCAATAGCCATTCTCATATTGGACAAATTGGAATTCCTATATTTTCCCTTCGAAGTTTTCCAAAGATGATATTGGCCGATTCCGCTAATACATGTCCTAACATAACTCAACTATCAATATTTTAAAAGCTGGTTAATGAAAACAACATGTCTTACACAACATCTTAACAAAGGCAGGTGCGGTATTTAAATCATGTGTTTGAGATTTATAGGTTGTTTGGTTTAGATGGTGCATTTACATGACAACGTCTTTGTTTGTCGAGTTCTCATTTTAACATGTTTTGGCTTCAAGAATACTCCATAGTAAATCTTGAGAAAGAGAGTCTAATTAAGGTTACTTACCTTAATAGATCTTGTAATTGTGTTATGATGTGTCATTAAGACATATTTTATTTTACACCAAATATGATATTTAAAAGAACAAGGTTATTACTGTTTTGAAAACAAGTATTTTAGTGTAGAGTATGAAGCATGAGTTTTACTTGTTTATGCAATGACACACATTATATTCGATTACTTTCAAAATCTAATATGCTATATTTTTCAAACACACTATAATGTATTTTCTTGTAACATAACCATTCATGTTACAAAGGGAGTGAAATGCATAGGATATAAATTATCCTTTTGAAATGCATGTTATATTCTTGAAGATTAATGATGTATTATGTGTGGGATTTTTACTTGACATGCGATTTTGAGTCTAGACTCGTTCATGAGAAAAGTCTACATATGTTGTTTGTTTACTCGTGTTTGGGTTTTCGGAAATGACACATTTACAAATTGCGTTTCAATGTAAATTGCTTGAATATTTCGGATGAAACATCCAAATCGTCAATCCTAATTCGTTGTGTATTTTAAGTACCTTTTAAACATATTAGTTTAACGTTTGGAACACAACTTTTGGACAAGAAGACTCAATATGACATCATCAACACAAGTGTAAGTTATGATCCGATGCATATTCTTTTCGGCTTTAGAAGGATGTGATTAATTTCATACCAATCGAGTGTGATTGAGTATGTAAGTTCAAGATGATATGTTTTTTATATCTTGAAGCTAAGCAAATATTGACTCCAATTTCATGTCCACACTCAAAACTTGTCAATTAGATTCCATAACGATATCAATCATATTTTGAATAATGAATCGATATAAGCTCGAAATCTTTCTTGACCCTCACAACCACTCTTTTTAAGAAAGAAAGTAAGTAAAGATTTATGGAATGTGCTCCATCAAATATAATACTTGTTGTATGTGTGAGGTTACTAATAATGACATGCTAACTTAATGATTCAAGATTGTCATTTATTTTGTGTGTGATAACTATTTATTATTACGTATAGTATGCATAGGTTTTGTCATTTCATAAGTATAAAAATAATTATCATAACCATTTTTATACAATACACAACTTATGTAAAAATAGTTTTATGACTACTTGTTTGAAAGAATTAGTGTGTGTTCGAATATATGCAAGGTTCAAAAATACATTTTCTTTTACTTAAATACCTATGAAGACTCAATTTTTCAAAGATTTATTTATTAGAAGTGTCCGACTCGAAAGTAAGAGTAGAATGCAAGTTTTATGTTAAAACGTAACAAAAGGTTTTGACCACTATGTAGTACCTTGCATTTACGATTTAAATTAGTTTGGAATTATTTTCAAGTATTTTTAAATGAAAGTACATTCAATTACCTTTAAAACGGCGGGTTGCACGACTCCTACGGACTTACGGTTGATTTTATATGAATTTTCAAAGTTTGACATCATTCTGGTGGAGGTCCCTTAAATACCCGACGTTCCCTTAGTGATAAAGGACCGCCCAGAGATAAAGGACCGCCATCAGGAAGCAAAAACACATTTTTTGTGTAAAAATTCATTTTCTTCAAGCTAGTATACGAAGTGCATTTAACCAACAAAACTAGTACAAATTAAGTAACAAAGCACAAGGTTAGCAACTAAACACTTTTTATATTTAATTCCTCTTAATGAGAAATTTGATACGTGGACTGTACTCTATTTTAAAAAACTTTTTTTTTTGAAAACTAGAGCGACGTGGCTCTGGTACCAATTGTAGAAACGTNTTTATGTATCATGAAAGGTTGTTTGACCTTAATGGGTTAGGTTGTAGTAGGGATGACACACTTGTTTGGTTACATGTTGGAATCTTCTTGTGAAGATTACTAGGTGGAGTTATTGGTGAAGATAGGTGAGAGCGTAAGAGCGATGTTTATGGAATAGATTTCTTGGGTAGGAGGTGGTGGTAGTTTTGGTGTTACCTTTTGTTAAATCAATGATGAGTGGTTTAGGAAGTATGATATTGGCTCTTGGTTTCTTTGAGGTCATGGAAATGGTGGATGATTCGATATTGGTAGAACAAAGGATAAATCGGCTTTTCATTTCACATTGGTGGTTTGAGGTTTGAGTGATGAATGGTTATGAGGAAGATTCTTCTTTGTGAGTTTTTGACAAGGCATGATGTAGGATGGTTCAAAGTATTGCAGAAGAGGAAAAGCGGTGAACCAGTTCGTGACACCTTTACTGGGGACGGTCCTTTAAATCATTGGACAGTCCATTAAAGATAAGGGACCGCCAATGCAATAAGGGACCGCCGTCAGTAAGGTGCAGAGTCTCTCCAGTTTTTGTTTTTCCCAGATTAAAGGATATGAATAATCAAATGATTAAGGAATGGTTTAGGTAATAAGGCGGGATTGTGACACTAGACACCCTAAAGGAAGATTATGATCTAGTGTGAGGAGGAATAAGCCTAGATACATAAGAATCAAAATTTAATCATGTAAGTCATTTAAGCATGCATCACATAATAGTCAAGGATATTAGCATGTAAGACTATAAGACATCTAGGAGGTATCAGGAACGGCATTCCTAGTCCAACATAGTTTAGGTTCACAAATAACATATAAGCTATGTATAGAGCATGATTACTATGCAAGCATAAAGTAAAACATATTGACATTTAGCACATAAGAGCAAGTTGTTGATTACAACTATTAATCACATATATGCAATTAATCTAGGTTTGTCAAGGAAAACACTAATTACTACTAGTTTAAAGTCCAATCTTAACGGGAGACAAAGATCATCCATTTAAAACATCTTTAGTCAAATGTAGGAATGGAAATTATTCAAGTTAGAGAATGGATATGAGACTATTACTAGCGGTGCTCAATTAAGGCTAAACACGACCACTTTTACGGGTTTACCACAAACCCAACTTCTCTCCTGGAAGCAATTCAACCGTTAGGTCAAATTGAGTTTCTAGTGCAATAGGTTATCCAGTAGCTATTCTTATATTGGAAAAATTGGAATTCCTATATTTTCCCATCGTAGTTTTCCAAAGATGATATTGGCCGATTCCACTAATACATGTCTTAACATAACTCAACTATCAATATTTTAAAAGCCGGTTAATGAAAACAACATGTCTTACACAACATCTTAACAAAGGCAGGTGCGATATTTAAATTATGTGTTTGAGATTTATAGGTTGTTTGGTTTAGATGGTGCATTTACATGATAACGTATTTGTTTGTTGAGTTCTCATTTAACATGTTTTGGCTTCAAGAATACTCCACAGTAAATCTAGAGAAAGAGAGTCTAATTAAGGTTACTTACCTTAATAGATCTTGTAATTGTGTTATGATGTGTCATTAAGACATATTTTATTTTACACCAAATATGATTATTTAAAAGAACAAGGTTATTACTGTTTTGAAAACAAGTATTTTAGTGTAAAGTATGAAGCATGAATTTTACTTGTTTATGCAATGACACACATTATATTCGATTACTTTCAAAATCTAATATGCTATAGTTTTCAAACACACTATAATGTATTTTCTTGTAACATAACCATTCATGTTACAAAGGGAGTGAAATGCATAGGATATAAATTATCCTTTTGAAATGCATGTTATATTCATGAAGATTAATGATGTATTATGTGTGGCATTTTTACTTGACATGTGATTTTGAGTCTAGACTCGTTCATGAGCAAAGTCTACATATGTTGTTTGTTTGCTCGTGTTTGGGTTTTCGGAAATGACACATATACCAATTGCGTTGCAACGTAAATTGCTTGAATATTTCGGATGAAACATCCAAGTCGTCAATCCTACTTCGTTGTGTATTTTAAGTACCTTTTAATCATATTAGTTTAATATTTGGAACACAACCTTTGGACAAGAAGACTCAATATGACATCATCAACACAAGTGTAAGTGATGATCCGATGCATATTCTTTTCGGCTTTAGAAGGATGTCATTAGTTTCATACCAATCGAGTGTGATTGAGTATGTAGGTTCAAGATGATATGTTTTGTTATATCTTGAAGCTAAGCAAATATTGACTCCAATTTCATGTCCACACTCAAAAACTTGTCAAATATATTCGATAATGATATCAATCATATTTTGAATAATGAATCGATATAAGCTCGAAATCTTTCTTGACCCTCACAACTACTCTTTTTAAGAAAGAAAGTAAGTAAAGATTTATGGAATGTGCTCCATCAAATATAATACTTGTTGTATGTGTGAGGTTACTAATAATGACATGTTAACTAAATTATTCAAGATTGTCATTTGTTTTGTGTGTGATAACTATTTATTATTATGTATAGTATGCATAGGTTTTGTCATTTCATAAGTATAAAAATAATTATCATAACCATTTTTATACAATACATCACTTATGTAAAAATAGTTTTATGACTACTTGTTTGAAACACTTAGTGGTGTTCAAATATATGCAAGGTTCAAAAATACATTTTTTTTTTACTTAAATACTAATGTATTATTATAAACCTTTATCTTGATTAGACACTTGAATCTTTAGAAAGATAATTGTGTAAGACAATTGTTTTCGACATACATGATTAATCAACTTAGTCTACATATCTAAGTAATTTACTAAAACATTATAACATAAGCAAGCAATCAAAAGCAATAATCATTTAGCATAGCACACACAGAGATATTCGTAATCATTTTGTATGTTAGATACAACAATTTATACGTAGCTTGATTTTGTTTTAAACCGAAATAGTTTCGTCCCCAAAAAAATTAGTTGAGATTGATATTTTGAAAAGATGAAGACTCCATTTTTCAAAGATTTATTTATTAGAAGTGTCCGACTCGAAAGTAAGAGTAGAATGCAAGTTTTATGTTAAAACGTAACAAAAGGTTTTGACCACTATGTAGTACCTTGCATTTACGATTTAAATTAGTTTGGAATTATTTTCAAGTATTTTTAAATGAAAGTACATTCAATTACCTTTAAAACGGCGGGTTGCACGACTCCTACGGACTTACGGTTGATTTTATATGAATTTTCAAAGTTTGACATCATTCTGGTGGAGGTCCCTTAAATACCCGACGTTCCCTTAGTGATAAAGGACCGCCCAGAGATAAAGGACCGCCATCAGGAAGCAAAAACACATTTTTTGTGTAAAAATTCATTTTCTTCAAGCTAGTATACGAAGTGCATTTAACCAACAAAACTAGTACAAATTAAGTAACAAAGCACAAGGTTAGCAACTAAACACTTTTTATATTTAATTCCTCTTAATGAGAAATTTGATACGTGGACTGTACTCTATTTTAAAAAACTTTTTTTTTTGAAAACTAGAGCGAAGTGGCTCTGGTACCAATTGTAGAAACGTAGAGGGGGGGGGGGGCTGAATATGTTCCTCTTTTAAACTTAAAAATGTTTCGTATCAAATTCCCGATCAAGTGTGACTAAATATGAATAGTGGTTAAGTCACTCACAACAAAAATATATGTCACGCAATCGCATAAACATAAGCATATCATGAGATTCAAAGTATTTAGCTATTTGTGACTGCACTGTAGACGGTCCTCACTATGTTCGAGCGGTCCCATATATATTTGGGACCGCCGACCTAATTAAGGGACCACCGTCAGTGGTGAGTTTATTACGTGTTATTAAGTTTTCTTATGTTTTGTGTTTCTAAGATAACTAGTTGATATCACAAGCATATACACACCAAGCCACATAAACATAAATGTAATGCAAGTATAGAAAGTAAAGAGAAAGGAAGAGAAAACGCAAACCGGACACGATGATTTATAGTGGTTCGGCATGAAGAACCTCTTCATCCTACTCCACTCCCCGAGTACCACACTAGAGTGTTACTTCACTAATCAACACGCTCCCTTTAGGCGGAACAAACTGTACACAAGCTTACACCAAGTTTATCAACACTAAGCGGAATGTCGAGTTCTAATCCTAGCAAGAACCAATCTACACCAAGGCCCACGTGGCCACACGAACAAGCACTCTTGTCCCACTTAGATCGACACACGATCTAAGCCTTCAAACGAACGAGCACACCCGTTCACTTGAACCTACACACTAGGACACCACACACCATACAACATTTACATGAACTAATCCAGTTACAAGACTTCTTGGATCTACATCACCATCCAAGTTCACACAAATAACCCCATCCTCCACTCACACACAAGTCGGAAACATTGTGCGTGGACACCTATAACATCTCGACTCTTCATCTATGTCGAGAGTTCTTCTCTTACCCATGAGGTAGAGGAAAAAGAAAATCATAACACTAGTTACGTTGGTGTGTGGACTCAACAACACTTCGATTCTTGACGACTTCGAGTGTTCTTCTCTTGCACATGATGTAGCGGATGACGGGATCATTTATAAACACATACCAAAGAGTTATAGTGATCAAAGATGAAGAAGGAAAGGACAAGAAATTTTTGTTCAAAGAGGATCAGTTTTTCTGATGAAAATGGGTCAGTATTTATAGACTGCTCGAGGAGCGTGGACGGTCCCTTAAAGTTTCCACGGTCTCATGGTCCCTTATATTTAAAGGACCGTCCCAGCAGTTTTTGTCCTTTAGTGATGAAATATTACCTGGTGAAACTTTATCTGATTTAGGCGGGTGAAATGGCCGTTTTTCTATTTTGAAATTCAAATTTCAAATTTATTTTTCTTATTAAAACATTTCTTTATAAATACAAAAATAATTTGTCTAGTTTATTATGTAAAAATGTTTTGTGACATTTATAAAAATGTTTTCTTTGATCACCTAACAAAGTTGGTAAAGTGTTTGTTCATACCTGAAGTGATGTCGAGAAACGTTGATGTGTAAACGAGTAACTTGTGCACTTTACGTTATGTATTACAAGTTACGTGTTTGTCATCATTAAAACATGAAGACATTGTATAGATTAAACGTCCTAACGTTTGCACTAACAATCTCCCCCTTTTTGATGATGACAAATATGTAAACCGTAACTCATAGTTATGTGTAGAAGTTACTAGTTTACACTCCCTCTCTCCTCCCCTTTTGTCGAAGCAAAAAGGTGTCGCCAATGTTGAGTTTGAAGAAGATCAGCATGAACTTGAGAGAACAACTTGAGAAGAAGATCCCCGAATGTGTTAGACTATCCCGACCCCCATCATTTAATGAATTGAGTGTGCGTCATCCTAGTGAAGCCTTGCTCATGCCACCAAGGTTTAACCAACTCCGAACCATGTACCCAACTACTTTCGAGCTCCCCCTAGTTCATTGCATCCCTAGTTTGACACTTGCAAATGATCCCCCTTGGTGTATGCTCAAAACTAGTTTTGGCTACAAAAGAATCGAGCAATGAAGTAAAGCTACAAAATAGAGTTAGTAGAAAAGTGCACATATATAATAATGATGATATATATAGGATGACATTATCGAAGATTAAAACATGCATGACTCAATTATGATTATTCTAAAGCATGGCATGAAAGGAATTGAAACTAAACATATATGATAGTTGATTAACACACCATTCTCTAACATCTTCCAAAATAAGTGTCTAGTGTCTAGGTGATATGGGATGAGGATGATATGCTCCTAGATAGGGATGAAGGTTACTCTCTAGAAGTAGGAAGGGACGGACCGAATAAAGAGAGTATGTTTTAAACTAAAGTTTGGCAAGGATGGTGTGAAGATGAGACGGAAGATAGGAGACTTCATAATTTAAGTTGGTGGTTATAGATGTGTGTGTGGGGATAATGAAAGGAACGTTTGCACTTAAAATGAGTGAGGAAAGAATTTAATGGAATACAAGCATTCTTAAAAGGGCATCGTCAAATAGATCGATGAAATGGGAGACATCAAAGATGGTGCATACTATCCTAGTTTTGTTGGGTGTTTTATCAAGAGGATGTAAATGTGACAAAGGAAGAGGGATGATACTATGGACTCTTATGAAGGAGTTTTTGAAGGAATTCTCATGGGTGGTACCAATTATATTGGATTTGTCATTGGAGGTGGATATGTTGGTGACAATGGGTGTTCTTGAGGATTAAGGTTAGGAGACATTTTGTGAGTTTGAGTAATCAATAATGAATGATTGGGAATCATGGAATTTTAAGGTGTTTTGTTGGTTGACGACAAAAGGTGGATATGTGAAATGAGGTGGTGATGACTCGACAACACTTGAAGCTTGTATATCTTCTTTGTGTTCTTCACTTGCTAGAAAGTGGAAAAGACGAATTTCATAATGAAATTCACTTGACTTTCGACGACATAAACAAATATGTTAATGAGTGTATGGATATGACGATTGCCCTTTGTTTCAAAGAGCGACACAAGGGTGAACATAGATTTATGTATCATGAAAGGTTGTTTGACCTTAATGGGTTAGGTTGTAGTAGGGATGACACACTTGTTTGGTTACATGTTGGAATCTTCTTGTGAAGATTACTAGGTGGAGTTATTGGTGAAGATAGGTGAGAGCGTAAGAGCGATGTTTATGGAATAGATTTCTTGGGTAGGAGGTGGTGGTAGTTTTGGTGTTACCTTTTGTTAAATCAATGATGAGTGGTTTAGGAAGTATGATATTGACTCTTGGTTTCTTTGAGGTCATGGAAATGGTGGATGATTCGATATTGGTAGAACAAAGGATAACTCAGTTTTTCATTTCACATTGGTGGTTTGAGGTTTGCGTGATGAAAGGTTATGAGGAAGATGCTTCTTTGTGAGTTTTTGACAAGGCATGATGTAGGATGGTTCAAAGTATTGTAGAAGAGGAAAAGCGGTGAACCAGTTCGTGACACATTTACTGGGGACGGTCCTTTAAATCATTGGACAGTCCATTAAAGATAAGGGACCGCCAATGCAATAAGGGACCGCCGTCAGTAAGGTGCAGAGTCTCTCCAGTTTCTGTTTTTCCCAGATTAAAGGATATGAATAATCAAATGATTAAGGAATTGTTTAGGTAATAAGGCGGGATTGTGACACTAGACACCCTAAAGGAAGATTATGATCTAGTGTGAGGAGGAATAAGCCTAGATACATAAGAATCAAAATTTAAGCATGTAAGTCATTTAAGCATGCATCACATAATAGTCAAGGATATTAGCATGTAAGACTATAAGACATCTAGGAGGTATCAGGAACGGCATACCTAGTCCAACATAGTTTAGGTGCACAAATAACATATAAGCTATGTATAAAGATGCATACAAAACATGATTACTATGCAAGCATAAAGTAAAACATATTGACATTTAGCACATAAGAGCAAGTTGTTGATTACAACTATTAATCACATATATGCAATTAATCTAGGTTTTTCAAGGAAAACCCTAATTACTACTAGTTTAAATTCCAATCTTAACGGGAGACAAAGATCATCCATGTAAAACATCTTTAGTCAAATGTAGGAATGGAAATTATTCAAGTTAGAGAATGGATATGAGACTATTACTAGCGATGCTCAATTAAGGCTAAACACGACCACTTTTACGAGTTTACCACAAACCCAACTTCTCTCCTGGAAGCAATTCAACCGTTAGGTCAAATTGAGTTTCTAGTGCAATAGGTTATCCAGTAGCTATTATTATATTGGAAAAATTGGAATCCCTATATTTTCCCATCGAAGTTTTCCAAAGATGATATTGGCCGATTCCGCTAATACATGTCCTAACATAACTCAACTATCAATATTTTAAAAGCCGGTTAATGAAAACAACATGTCTTACACAACATCTTAACAAAGCCAGGTGCGATATTTAAATCATGTGTTTGAGATTTATAGGTTGTTTGGTTTAGATGGTGCATTTACATGATAACGTATTTGTTTGTTGAGTTCTCATTTAACATGTTTTGGTTTCAAGAATACTCCATAGTAAATCTAGAGAAAGAGAGTCTAATTAAGGTTACTTACCTTAATAGATCTTGTAATTGTGTTATGATGTGTCATTAAGACATATTTTATTTTACACCAAATATGATTATTTAAAAGAACAAGGTTATTACTGTTTTGAAAACAAGTATTTTAGTGTAAAGTATGAAGCATGAATTTTACTTGTTTATGCAATGATACACATTATATTCGATTACTTTCAAAATCTAATATGCTATAGTTTTCAAACACACTATAATGTATTTTCTTGTAACATAACCATTCATGTTACAAAGGGAGTGAAATGCATAGGATATAAATTATCCTTTTGAAATGCATGTTATATTCTTGAAGATTAATGATGTATTATATGTGGCATTTTTACTTGACATGTGATTTTGAGTCTAGACTCGTTCATGAGCAAAGTTTACATATGTTGTTTGTTTGCTCGTGTTTGGGTTTTCGGAAATGACACATATACCTATTGCGTTGCAACGTAAATTGCTTGAATATTTCGGATGAAACATCCAAGTCGTCAATCCTACTTCGTTGTGTATTTTAAGCACCTTTTAAGCATATTAGTTTAATGTTTGGAACACAACCTTTGGACAAGAAGACTCAATATGACATCATCAACACAGGTGTAAGTGATGATCCGATGCATATTCTTTTCGGCTTTAGAAGGATGTCATTAGTTTCATACCAATCGAGTGTGATTGAGTATGTAGGTTCAAGATGATATGTTTTGTTATATCTTGAAGCTAAGCAAATATTGACTCCAATTTCATGTCCACACTCAAAAACTTGTCAAATATATTTGATAATGATATCAATCATATTTTGAATAATGAATCGATATAAGCTCGAAATCTTTCTTGACCCTCACAACTACTCTTTTTAAGAAAGAAAGTAAGTAAAGATTTATGGAATGTGCTCCATCAAATATAATACTTGCTGTATGTGTGAGGTTACTAATAATGACATGTTAACTAAATTATTCAAGATTGTCATTTGTTTTGTGTGTGATAACTATTTATTATTATGTATAGTATGCATAGGTTTTGTCATTTCATAAGTATAAAAATAATTATCATAACCATTTTTATACAATACATCACTTATGTAAAAATAGTTTTATGACTACTTGTTTGAAACAATTAGTGGTGTTCAAATATATGCAAGGTTCAAAAATACATTTTTTTTACTTAAATAATGTGAATACTCCATTTTTCAAAGATTCATTTATTAGAAGTGTCCGACTCAAAAGTAAGAGTAGAATGCAAGTTTTATGTTAAAACGTAACAAAAGGTTTTGACCACTATGTAGTATCTTGCATTTACGACTTAAACAAGTTTGGAATTAATCTTTTCAAGTATTTTTAAATGAAAGTACATTCAATTACCTTTAAAACGGCGGGTGGCACGACTCCTACGGACTTACGGTTGATTTTATATGAATTTTCAAAGTTTGACACCATTCTTGTGGAGGTCCCTTAAATACCCGATGGTCCCTTAGTGATAAAGGACCGCCCAGAGATAAAGGACCGCCATCAGGAAGCAAAAACACATTTTTCGTGTAAAAATTTATTTTCCTCAAGCTAGTATACGAAGTGCATTTAACCAATAAAATTAGTACGAATTAAATAACAAAGCATAAGGTTAGCAACTAAACACTTTTCATATTTAATTCCTCTTAATGAGAAATTTGATACGTGGATCGCACTCTATTTTAAAAACCATTTGTTTTAAAAACTAGAGCGACGTGGCTCTGATACCAATTGTAGAAACGTAGGGGGGGGGGTTGAATACGTTCCTCTTTAAAACTTAAAAATGTTTCGTATCAAATTCCCGATCAAGTGTGACTAAATATGAATAGTGGCTAAGTCACTCACAACAAACGTATATGTCACGCAATCACATAAACATAAGCATATCATGAGATTAAAAGTATTTAGCTATTTGTGACTGCACTGTGGACGGTCCTCACTGTGTTAGAGCGGTCCCATATATATTTGGGACCGTCGATCTAATTAAGGGACCGCCGTCAGTGGTGATTTTATTACGTGTTATTAAGTTTTCTTATGTTTTGTGTTTCTAAGATAACTAGTTGATATCACAAGCATATACACACCAAGCCACACAAACATAAATGTAATGCAAGTATAGAAAGTAAAGAGAAAGGAAGAGAAAACGCAAACCGGACACGATGATTTATAGTGGTTCGGCACGAAGCACCTCTTCGTCCTACTCCACTCCCCGAGTACCACACTCGAGAGTTACTTCACTAATAAACATGCTCCCTTTAGGCGGAACAAACCGTACACAAGCTTACACCAAGTTTATCGACATTAAGCAGAATGTCGAGTTCTAATCCTAGCTAGAACCAACCTACACCAAGGCCCACGTGGCCACATGAACAAGCACTCTTGTCCCACTTAGATCGACACATGATCTAAGCCTTCACACGAACGAGCACCCCTATTAACTTGAACCTTAACTCGATTCAAGCCTTCACACTAAGACACTCTTGGATCTTCACCCAATCCAAGCCTTCACATAAAGACACACTTGGATCGTCACCCGATCCAAGTCTTCACACAATGACTCAACTAAATCCTAACCTACACACTAGGACACCACACACCATACAACAATTACATGAACTAATCTAGTTACAAGACTTTTTGGATCTACATCACCATCCAAGTTCACACAAATAACCCCATCCTCGAGTAACACACAAGTCAGAAACATTGACAATATTTACAGAACCTATTACCGTAACACTTGTTACGTTTGTGTGTGGACACCTATAACATCTCGACTCTTCATCTATGTCGAGAGTTCTTCTCTTACCCATGAGGTAGAGGAAAAAGAAAATCATAACACTAGTTACGTTGGTGCGTGGACTCAACAACACTTCGATTCTTGATGACTTCGAGTGTTCTTCTCTTGCACATGATGTAGTGGATGACGGGATCACTTATAAACACATACCAAAGAGTTATAGTGATCAAAGATGAACAAGGAAAGGACAGGAAATTTTTGTGCAAAGAGGATCAGTTTTTCTGATGAAAATGGGTCAGTATTTATAGACTGCTCGAAAAGCGTGGACGGTCCCTTAAAGTTTCTTATTAAAACATTTCTTTATAAATACAAAAATAATTTGTCTAGTTTATTTTTGTAAAAAAGTTTTGTGACATTTATAAAAATGTTTTCTTTGATCACTTAACAAAGTTGGTAAAGTGTTTGTTCATATCTGAAGTGATGTCGAGAGACGTTGATGTGTGAACGAGTAACTTGTGCACTTTACGTTATGTATTACAAGTTACGTGTTTGTCATCATTAAAACATGAAGACATTGTATAGATTAAATGTCATAACGTTTGCACTAACAAAATCAACTAAATAGATAAAGCTTTCGACAAACACATGCAATGTCTTTCCCCTAGCAACAACATTATCTCTTTAGCATTCTAACTCATTCACCATGATTTTGTTATATTCATTACGCGAAATTATGTTCATTTGAAAATATGAGTTAAGGTAAGCATCAAAGCTCCTAAATCCGATTTTACAAGGAAATTGCATGTTAAAGAGACTATCTTTCTCAATCTTAGTCCTAGGGTCAACATACCTAAGGGGAATATCATCTTCAATCCTCGTAACATCATTAATAACTTCGCCATCACCTAGGTCTTCATCGAAATCTGAATAATAAAAAGGGTAATTTTCATGGTCAGTATCGTGATCAGATTCATCCATATCAGAATTATTGTTAAAGTGATGGTCGGGTGACAGATTTGGTGGGTTCTCGTCTCCTACAATAGGGGTTAGAACGGGTAGTTGAAAGTTTCTACGGCGAAAGACACGAATAACAGGGATTAAATGATTGATATTATTCATGAAGCAAACGGGTGAAATTACGAACAAGAACGCGAAGAAAAAAGATAGACTAAAGGAAACCTAATAAAAATAAAAATAAAAATCTCACTAGAAAGGAATCTAGTGAGTAGACCTAATAAAAATAAAATTCAACCTAAACAATAACTATTCCCCAGCAGCGGCGCCAAAAACTTGATGCGTGGTTTTGCAACCTTGCAAAAGGTTTTACTTCTCAAGGGATCTTGAGAAGCTTGCAATCCCCACCAGGCAGTGTACCTGACTGATGTAGTATAGTGAGTGGCAAGTACCGGGGGATTAATCGTTGTCTCAGGGAATAGTGTTCGTTAGGTTTGAAGCTAATCTACTATGTCTAAAGGTGAGGGATGATTCTTTTTATATTTGTATATTTTATGGAAAGCAAGTAAAAATCTCGAGTATTGGAAGAGTAGGCGGAATTAGTTGCTAGTCAACTAACCCAAATAACTACTAATTAAATAAAAATAAAATGACAAGAAAATAAAAGTGGTGAACTTCTTATAGTGAGAAAAGCGTGTTTACTTAGATTTCACTACTCCCTAGTTATCTTTTATTGATTAATTGATTTGTCACAATTGCGTAGATGACGGGTTGCATTCCTTAATACCATTCGTGGGGCCGTGTACGATCTTCCCCATCTCTATAAGCTCCTATATCTTCCTATGACGATACGTTTATGCTTAATCATAATTGTTTAATTTTCATGTTTCGAATAATTTGTGAAAATGCTTTATTTTATTTTTAACTTCGTCTTAACTACATATAAAGATATTTTACAAAAAGATAAGTGTAGGGAAGTTTATATTTTGTTAGAAAGAACGAAATTCGAACATGAAAAATTCACAATTCCTGATTAGCATATATTCTATCTTGTTTGTATGTCAATACTTGTGGATATGTTTTATGAGTTCCTATTTGTAATTCATTCCACAAGTTTCCTATCCTTTTATTGTTTTGTTTTGTTTTTATTTCTAAGTCTGGAATTACATCTAGTTGTGGTTTTTCTTTGTTCGGTTTGATGCTTTAGTTTTTGGGTTTGTTGATTACAGGTTATATTGGACAAGAAGATGTACATGGATGATCAAGCTTTTGGCACTGCTTTAATCTTGGAGTTTTTACATTTTCTTGGAGGAGGATTTAACCATATTACTACATTATCCACACCGAACGAATTAGGGGAGTATTAGTTTCTTTCATTCTTATTTATTTTTACTTTTACATCTTTAATTTAGANAAAGCCCTCTTTGATAGTTTATCTTAGGTGCTTACGCCTAGTGGAGGAGGTTTTTGATCCTTTCCTAAGCCTATGGTAATCTATTTGCTAAGGGGCTAGTGTATGATTTCCGTGCTTTTTATAACTAGGGTGGAATAACTATTTGTTGTAATTACTTTTATATCAGTGTTAAATGACCCCTAGCTCATATTTTGATTAGAATAAAAGCGCATTTGCTTGAGGACAAGCAAATCTCAAGTGTAAGGGTATTTGATGAGGCGAAAAGTGTTACGCTTTTAGGGGGTCATTTAATCCCTAAATTGTTATTTTATGATCAAATATTGCCTTAAATCGTTCCTTTTGTCATTTTAGGTACTTTCAGGAAGAATTCTGGAAAACATTGCATTTTGGACGTTTTTGGAGCATAAAAGTGGAGAAAATGACAAAGTCTCAAATCATGCTGGAATTCCTACCTGACGGCGTCAGACTTTGGATGCTGACGCCATCAACTAAAGACAAAAGAGATAGACTCAGACTCTACTAGACGACCAAGGAAGGATTCAAGATGTTTACACCTGACGGCGTCAGGTGTTGCAAGGTCCAGGCCGTCAGGTGTTAAGCTAAAGAGAGACGGCCCAGAAGGTTTTAAAGGCTGACGGCGTCAGAAGTAGATCTAGGTGATCCGACAACCCTAGACACGACGAGTTGACGACGTCAGGAATTATAACCTGACGCCGTCAGAGTGTATTTTCTATATATACTTTAGGATTTTTCTTCATTAAGGTGTGTAACTTTTGGGAGAACTTTAGGGATAAACCCTAGGTCGAATTTACTGCCTTTTTCAAGGGTTTTTCACCCTTGTTTCATCCATGCTTAATTAAAGATAAGTCTTCCATTAAATCATTCAATATGTCTATGTGTTGTGTGCTAATATCTTATGCTTGTCTTTCAATTAACATGCTAGGCTAGGTTTCTCTTGTGTTTGCTTAGATCTAATGAAACCTAGCTATTGATTACTTGTTGTTGGTTTGTTGTTAATTGTTATGGGTGGGTGATGTCGATGTTAGGCTTAAGAAAACTGGCTAACTTCCAATTGGTGACTTGCTTGAACGTCTTAAGAAACATGCATCGAATGTGTACTACGATTATTTGGTTATATTTAATGCATAAGTAATTACTAGTGATTTCATGGTTTGGATACTAAACGTGTCGGTATAGAATGAAGTTTGCGCTTATAGAGTTAGGGAAGATCATACACGGCCCTACGAATGGTATTAAGGAATACAACCCGTCATCCACACAATTGTAACAAACCAATTAACCGGTAAAAGATAGCTAGGGAGTAATGAAATCTAAGTAAACACATTTTTCTCCATATTAGTTTCACAACCACTTTTATTTTCTTGTTATTTTATTTTATTTGCATTAGTAGATATTTGGGTTAGTTGACTAGCAACTAATTCCGCCCACTCTTCCAATACTCGAGATTTTTACTTGCTTTCCATAAAACATAAAAATACAAAAAGAATCATCTCTCACCCTTAGACCTAATTAGAGTAGTTTTCAATCCTAACGATACTATTCCCCGAGAGAACGATCAATCCCCCGGTACTTGC
Source organism: Artemisia annua (assembly GCA_014162995.1). Taxonomy (NCBI): domain Eukaryota; kingdom Viridiplantae; phylum Streptophyta; class Magnoliopsida; order Asterales; family Asteraceae; genus Artemisia; species Artemisia annua. The sequence goes on from LBNU01016221.1 coordinate 49,397, forward strand.
CACTACACTATACTACATCGGTCAGGTACACTGCCTGGTGGGGATTGCAAGCTTCTCAACACCCCCATTTTCACGTTTCGCAGCGGATTTAGAGTTGGGGCATTACTTCATGGAATCACATTTACAGTAATAGAAAACGACTAAAAAAGAGACGTTTTATAGAATGAGTTATCATTCAATAAAATCATCAGAGTTTTATAAGACGAGGTCCCCAAAATTTATGTTTGTTTTGAAAATTCCTGCAAGGCTTTGTACTACTCCATACCTCAATTTCCACAGAGCTTTGTTACATAGAATACATCCTTAAAAGTGAACACTAGGTGTTGAGTTAGTGTCGTAGGTTTAGGGTGTAGGTGAATACAAGTTCCCTGGGTTCAGATGTTACACCCATCTGGGAAAGTGTATGCGTGTGACAATTGTGATGCATGCACAATTATCAAGAGTGGGTATGTTGCACTAAGCTTATGAAACCGCACTGACAGTCCGGGTCATGGGGGCTGCAGACCCAACCATGAGGGGACAAGTAGGATAACTTGCCAGAGTTAATCATTTAGGGTTTTAAGTATAGTACTTATTGGCTACCCGGATGTGGTAAACCAACGGGAGTTGTCAAACGCCAATAGATCTAACAACTATACCCGCGTTCGCTTACGTAAAACCCCGCAAGTGATTATGGCTCATGAATTTTAGTTATGTAATGGTGGCAGAAATAGTATCACTCGTGCAACAACCAAAGAAAAAGACTTGTATTCGATTTTAAAAAGCAAGTAGCATGTATCCCCCTCACAGGGTTTGAAAAGCATTTACAAAACGTTTTAAAAAAAGAGTGTGAGGCTATGAACTCACCTGGGCTTTAGGCTATGTGGATGATGTTAGAGTGACTAGAGGTCTAGGCTGCTTACTCACGTATCTTGAGGTCTATTATTGTGGTGTAGGTATGTCAAGCTCTAGTTGTTTTGTTTTAGGTTTATTAAGTATTTTATCTTAGGATTCTTAGATATAATATAACACCGTTCAGGCCATCGTAATCCAGAAGTATAACTCCTTATATGAAGCTCCCTACTATTGTATTATGCTGCCAACATAATACCGTTCGGGCCATCATAGTGTATATAACTCCTCATACGAAGTTCCTTACTATTGAGTTATATTGTTATTAGGGTTTTAGTTATAACATAACACCGTTCGGGCCATCATAATTCAGAAGTATATGTAATAATCGTTTGAGGAGCCAGGGTACTTTAAATCGTAAACCCAACAAACTCGTCAAAATGAAATATCCACATAGTACTCCTCACATGAAGCTCCCTAGTATTGTGTTATGTTCTAACATAAAAATAGTTTTGCTATATATATATGAAAATAGTTTACTTTATAACCTTCAAGTTTAATATATTTACTAAATCTACCCTATACTTATAATACTTATATTACTTAAGTTTATAACTATCTATACTTCACATATTTAGTCCCTATACTTCTATATTTTGAGAAAATGACATGTATGACCCTTGAACTTATATGTTTTCAAAATTTACCCTTTATACCCTTAACTTATTAACTTTTGCAAAACTAGTCCTTATATATTTATAACTTTCTAACTTTTTATCCTAAGGTTATATATCTTTGAAAAAAGGGTCCTTATACTTATAACTTCTAAGAAATGTCAAAAATAGTCCATAAACTTAGTATTTTCAGAAAGTTACCATATATACCCTTATGCATGGAAAGGTTTGCAAAACTAGTCCTAATTCCATGCTAAACTATATTTTTATGAAACAAAAAGGTTTCCTAGCTTATGTTTAACTAATATGAGTTTAACTAAGTTACCTAAACTAGCTTATGGCTTATGAAAAGGGCTTATAGTGTAAAAATATCAATTCGACTCTTTTTAGGGTTTTAGAAAGTTAACGAGCTAGTTCTAGTGATCAAGGCTTAGGCAAGGGGATCTAAGGGATCTAAGGCATCCTAGTACTATGCTAGAACTAATCTAAAGCTAAAGGAATAAGTTAGAAGCTTACGTGATTAAGGGAAGGGCTAACGAGGGTTTCCTAGGGTTTCTCGGTGGGAAATGAACTCGACAAGGCCTCAAGGTTTCTAGTGCTCGACTTCTAGGACTACTAAGACTCATATAATACTACTAGGACCAGAATATATGAGGTGAAGAGAAGAGAAGAGGTGTGGTTTGGTATGGAGGGGGTATGAGGGTTTATATAGTACTCGATAGCCTTGGTGCCCAAGAAATGGGAGGCTAGGTGTCGAAGGGGGAGGGAGGTGACTCATGGCAGCTATATGGTGACTAATGAGAGCTACATGGTGATTCATGGTAGCTATAGTCGGCCATAGTGGTGTTTATGAAGAAAGGGTGGCCGTATGGCGGTTTAGGGGTACAAGGAGGTGACGAGGAGCCTTGGTGGCTGTTTGGTAGCCACAAGGTGGTAAGGCGGTGATGGGGAGGTGCTTGTAAGCAGCTTAGGGCTTATAGGGGTGGTGTAGGGTGGTTTAGAGGT